>JAHKKF010532014.1:13116-28717 GCA_019740295.1 Labeo calbasu
CCTCTGAGGACTCTGTTTTGCTGGCGATTGACCCTGTTCTGTCTGACACATCATTAAAGCTGCATATGGATCCAAAAAGCCCTGAGTCTCCGTCACAGTTGGATAATATCAACAGTTGTGCTTCCAAATATTTCTTGGAACCTGTGAGTTTTTTTTTTTTTTTTTTTTTTTTTTTCCAGGATTCTTTCATGAATAACAAGTTTAAAAAGTACAGTGTTTATTCAAAATATAAATATTTTATAACAATGTAAATTATTTATTATTAACTTTTAATAAACTTTTAATTATTAACTTAATACATCCTTGGTGAATAAAAGTAATAATTTCTTTAAAAAAAAAAAAGAAACAATAAAAATGTACTGACCCCAAACTTTTGAACGGTAGTGTATATCGGTTTCCTCAACTATGTATTGATTAGTATATACTGGTTTGTTCAAGTATATACTGGTTTAGATGCATTGGTTTCCTCAACTATGCATTGGTTAGTACATATTGGTTTAATCAAGTATATATTGGTTTAGATGCATCGGTTTACTCGAATATGTATTGGTCCCCATGGTCAAGCCAGCCGTCACCTGGATTTTACTGCACATCTGTTAGCGGAATTACGGTACAGATACTTGGAGTGGCCAAAAAGCTCACAAAGACATCTATTTAGGTGGTTACTATTTAAATATGCGCAAAAACAAGAAAAAAATATATATATTACAAAAATATTATTATTGCACAACATAAAAGGTATAGTTATATTACAATCAAATATATTTTACTGTGGAGTTTTTATCTAGCACTCTCTAGCACTATTCTATTTTATATTTATTTTATCTCTATTTTATGTTTTATTTTTTTCTTTAATAAGAAAAGAGCCTTCAACAACACTAACATTCTCTATTCTGTGGCTATTGGCTAGGTGACTGTGACTCTGTCTGTGTCAGGTTTTATTGAGTTTTCTTTTTCGGTTTGTACATTTCTGTACAAGATTTAAAGTAATTGGCAGAGAGATGTTTAAAAATTTACAGTAAACAGGAACGCAAGATTGAAACCGACCTTTTTTTTTACTGTAAACATTTGTGGTGGTGAATATAGTATTTTACAGTACGAAAGAAAAGAAACACACTACCAGTCAAAAGTTTTTGAACAGTAAGATTTTTATTTTTTTATTTTTTTTAAGTGAGTCTCTTCTGCTCACCAAGCCTGCATTTATTTAATCCAAAGTACAGTAAAAACAGTAAAAATTGTATTTTTTGTTTGTTTTTTTACTATTTAAAATAACTTTTATATTTAAATATATTTTAAAATTTAATTTATTTCTGTGATTTGAAAGCTGAATTTTTAGCATTATTACTCCAGTCACATGATCCTTCAGAAATCATTCTAATATTCTAATTTACTGCTCAAAAAACAGTTATTATTATTATGTTGAAAACAGCTGAGTAGATTTTTTTCAGGTTTCTTTGATGAATAGAAAGTTCAGAAGAACAGCATTTATCTGAAATAGAAATCTTTTGTAACATTATAAGCATCTTTATCATCACTTTTGATCAATTTATATCATCATTGCTAAATAAAAGTATTAATTTGGGTTTGGGAGAAAATTTAAATCAAATTCTGTCACATTATAACACTGACCATCATCATTTATTAATTTATCATTTACAGTTTATCTATCAACTGCTTACACACATTTTCAAAACTTTGCCTCTATTTTTTATAAACTTTACACACAAATCCAAGATTTGCACATACAAAATGCAAAATGTTTTACATTTCTTGCAAAATGAAGCAGTGCATTTAAAATATCAAACACATCTCAAAAGAAAACATTTGTCATATGTTGCAAACATCTTTGCCTTAATATTATATTTTTGGATATATCCTATACACACAGGTATTCAAAACCTAAAGCTCTTCTTTCATTTTGCTGCTCAAAAAACATTTTTTATTATTATTATTATTATTATTATTATTATTATTATTATTATTATTATTATTATGCTGAAAACAGCTGAGTAGGTTCTTTGATGAATAGAAAGTTCAGAAGATCAGCATTTATCTGAAATATAAATCTTTTGTAACATTATTAACATCTTTATCATCACTTTTGATCAATTTAAAGCATCATTGCTAAATAAAAGTATTAATTTCTTTAATTTCCCTGGAAAAAAATACTGACTCCAAGCTTTTGAATGGTATATAGTGTATAATGTTACAAAAGCCTTTTTTATTTCAGATAAAAGCTGATCTTTATATCTTTCGATTCATCAAAGAATCCTGAAAAAAAAATGTACTCAACTGTTTTACATATTTATAATAATAATAATAAATGTTTCTTGAACAGCATATTATGTAGAATCATTTCTGAAGGATCATATGACACTAAAGACTGGAGTATTTCTGCTTTTGCTGTATTTTGGATCACATAATGCAGGCTTGGTGAGCAGAAGAGAATAATAATAAAAAAAACATTAAAAATCTTACTGTTTAAAAACTTTTGACTGGTAGTGTGTATATTAACCATGTAGTTGGACAGAAACCAAACAGTGATTATTCCAAAGCATATTCCAAGGCCTATTCTAAAGTCATGATTGGTTGGTGTTAAGTAAAGCAATGAGCACTTGCACAATTGAGGATTAATGTGAGGCACTGATAAATTAGTGTGGCATTTTGAAAAAGGAAATCAAGATACTTCCTGTTAGATTTTTGTGCGTTACATAGAGAATTGTGTGTTGTGTTTTGCAAAAAGTGTTGTACGAAATTGAAAACTGAGTGAAAGTCCGAGAATTTTTTATTTATTTATTTATTTTAATTCATTATTTGACAGGGACAGTAGACAGTAAAAAGAAACTGCCCCAGAATTAGCTACATAACTAAATTTAATCTGCTGTCCCTGGGCAGGAGAGTACCAAAACAAATTAGAAAATAAAAACATCAATATAATACCATGTGCAATAAAACAGCTCTTACAGAAAAAGCTGAGCGACCAAAATCAGTAACTCTAAAATTAAATTTTTATATATAAAAATATATATTTTATGAAGGTCGCAATGGCGAAACATTACAAACAATTTCTTACTCCAAACACTGAGTTTTGATTTTGAAGTAAACAAATGATGTAAAACATGATCACTTTGTGTAGATCATCAGTAAATGATTGTTTCCCAATTAAACAAAAGAGCTGTTAGTTTTGAATGATGTGTGTAACGTAGATAACTGTTTTGCAATAGCTACTATTTTTTTTAAAGCAACTTATTTATTTATTTATTTATTTATTTATTATTTTTTTCTTTTCATTTTCAGACCTTTTTTTTAACCCCTTTGTTTTGGTTTGTATTTCTTATATTTCTGTTGTGATTATTTAATGATTCTAAAGGGGTGGATTCTGGAATCCACTTCTGCTTCAATATATATCTTTCGAGTGGTTTATTAAGTTGTTAATTAATATTATTATTTGAAACATTACATGATTTAAAGTAGGCCCACATGTGAAACTTGAATAGAATAGAATTACATGTTTTCTACTGGAATGTGCTCTCTCCTTGTTTTGAGAAAAGCAACCATCACATTAAAACACACAATTACTTTTCTGACTTGCTATGACAGCTTAGATCACATAGGGCCTTTTATCAATTTACAATTAAAGCATTTACTTTGTTGTTCATCTATAAATATTAGAAAATAATGAAGAATGTTGTCTGAAACCTTTAGCTGAGAAAAAGTTATGTTTGGGGAAGTTCCTAATAATGTAACAGAATTTGTTTTTCATTTTTTCCCAAACTGCAAAATAAAACTCTATAAAACTTGACACAGACAGAGTCACGGTCACCCTGAATATGATTTTTTTGTTTGTTTGTTTTTTGAAAAATTGATTTGACCTCTGAAGGAATTTTAATAATGCCTGTTTAAAAATCAAGAAATGGTCAGTGTTCCCAACCATATTCCTGGAGGCCCCCCAACACTGCATGTTTTCCATGTTTCCTTAATTAAACACACCTCATTAAGATCATCAGCTCATTAGTAGAGACTCCAAGACCTGAAATGGGTGTGTCAGACAAAGGAGAGATGCAAAATATGCAGTGTTGGGGGGCCTCCAGGAACGTGATTGGGAACCACTGTTAAAATGTATTATGACAGATTTTGCCCTTAATTTTCTCCCAAACTGTAAAAGAAAACCCAATAAAACCTGACACGGTCACCCTGAATAAGATTTTATCGCAAACTTCATTTCACCTCTGGAGGAATTTTAATAGTGCCTGTAGAAAAAGCAGGAAATGATTAATGTGTTACAATGCATAAAAGGGCCATTATTTATAATAAATAAAAACATAATAAGTACACAGAATACCCAAAAAATAGAGAATGCTAGTGTTGTTGGAGGCTCTTTTTCTTTTTAAGTAAAACAATAAAACAAACAGATAAAATAGAATAAGGATAGAGGGTGCTAAATAGAAACACCACAGTAAAATATATTCGACTGTAATATAACTATACCATTTATATTGTGCAATATTAATATTTTTGTAACAGTTTTTTCTTGGTTTTGGGCACATTTAATTAATAACCGCCGAAATATATAAGAATATAAATATGCATGAGTGTTTTGGCCACTGCAGGTCCGTACCGTATTTTACAGACGTAGAGTAAAATCCAGGTGGCGGCTGGCTTGACCAGATGTTCGCAGATGGTGGCTCACTTGACCGTGGGGACCAATACATACTTGAGGAAACCGATACATCTAAACCAATATATTCTTGAACAAACCAATATATACTAACCAATACATAGTTGAGGAAACCGATGTATCTAAGCCAATATATAATCGAAAGAAAAAACAATATAAGCTTAAGCAAACCGCCAGTATACAGTTGAACAAACCAATGTATACCTGAGCCAACCAATGTATCTAAACCATAATATACTTGAAGAAAACAATATATACACAAACCAATTTATACTTGAAGAAACCAGTGTATACTTGAGGAAACCGATTTATTTCAACCAATATATACTTGAGGAAACCATTGCATGTTTGAGGAGCCCAATGTTTACTTAAACAAACCAAAGTATACAGGAGCAAAGCCATGTACATGTGATCAGACCGATGTATCTAAACAATATATGTCTGATTATACCAATGTATTATAAACAAATGCGCTTGTGATTAAACCATACATTCAGCCAGTGAACTAATCCATATTCACACAATACACATGTATTATTTCCTAAATGGCTTGCCATAATTATTTCCTGAACGGTTTGCCATAGAGAACAACGCGTTTGCCTTCAGTTTCGCTTTAAAATAGCCTAATTCGTTTTGGCTTGTTTAGCAACTTATATATTTCATTCTTGTTTTGTTCCGAAAACCATTCAAAATAGTCTATAGGCTGGGTATTGTGTTCATTGTTTGTACATTATAACATTTCATAACTTTATTTACCAGTGTTATTTCTGAACGTAATTGTGCTTATCTGTTTAACCTAAACTACAATGTGACATTAATGTAGACATATCGGTATTTAAATATGATTTTATAATTTTATGCTATATAGACCTACCTCATTACCCTCCACTGGATGTATAATGAGCAGCAATAAACTACATTTTGGTATTTTATAATGCCTAGTCATACTTCTGTGGATATTTTGGTGAAAGTAATTCAAAAGTAACTCAAAAGTAGTGTAACGCATTACAATTTAGAAACAGTAATACTGTAATGTAACTAATTACTTTTAAAAGACAGTAACTAGTAATATATAATGTATTACATTTTGGAAGTAACTTGTCCAACATTGCGCATGGGGAGCAGTTAGGAGTTTGGTACGTTGGTCAAGGGTCTCTCCAACTTTCTAACCTTTAGGCCATGACTGCTCCAATGAGAGAGACTGATTTTTGAGATGTTTTTGAAATTTTGGCCTCATTTAATTAATCAAAAATACAGAAAAACAGTAATACTGTGAATATTATTACAAATTAAAATGATAGCTTTACACTTGAATATATATTTTGAAATGTAGTTTATTCTGTGACAGTAAAGCTGAATCAGCAGCCATTGTCACGTGAGTATATTTCCAAAGTGTGACCTTTATTAGGTGAAACAATAACACAAGCATAAGTCGTATGTTATTCTGGTCTCATCTGTGGAAATGTCACATCTAAATTTTAACTCTCACATGTGCCCTCAAAACAAATTCTAGAATTAGTTTTTACTAATTTGCTCTACATTCTAAATGGAGAACAAATGTTAGAGTTAAAGATAGAAAAGTTGTTATATAAGTTTTCTGTTCAATATTTAAAGTTAAATCAAATAATTTAAATGGTCTAAAATACGTTTGAGAGACTGTAGATGCACTTGAAATGATCATAGCTGAATATTAAAATGTTATAGTAATGTGGCTAAGACTGTGCTTTAAACATTGAGTCACTGTTCATAAATCTAGTCAAAATCATTATCAGACAACATGATATCCAGCTGTTTTGAAATGAAGCTTTAACAATACAGTTATAATATGTCTAAAATATCTAAGAGTAACTGCTTTAAGTATGGATGCAATATTACCTTCTGTGGAGCATTGATGACTCCAATGTTGTAGCCAAACTGAAAGGAACCCAGTACAGCTGTGAACATTGACAGTGCGAGGGTTCCAGTTATTCTCTGCAGGACACCAAAATTTAAAATGTTTATTAGGGCAGTATCATAAGTCTGTTGAAGCAGGAATATTTTATCTGCACACTGATGTTCAAAGTCTGTCTACAATTTTAAATATGTATTTTATATATTTTTTTAAATATTGTAATTTTATATTTATTGGGATAAAATGTAAATATATATTTAAAATTGTTGTAGATAAACATGCAGGAGAGATATTGATGGTGATCTTGTTAACTGGATGGCTATGTTGATGGTGAATGCAACCATTCAACCAAGTCATACAATGTATTTACAGTAATATGTTCAATATTAGAGAGGTTAAAGGTTAAAAGTAAAATATGCATTTGATTACCCTGTCTTCATTTTTAATTAAGGATTGCTACTTTTTTTAAAAGCTCTGTGCCAATTTTGATCTGTTCTGTCTGTCATGTGCTTAGAGATAAATGGTTCAGTCTGTTCTTATGTCTTTGCGGTTCATCTGGCATTAGCAGCATGGGCCACACACCTGTCCTTTCACTGACTGACAGCAGCGCACCACAAAGCAGACCCCTTTCTTGTTTATATCTGCTGACGCTATACTTTAGGATTGTTGACACACCTCTCTAACCAAATGCTGTATTCATTGTGTAACACTTACTGGCACTTAGTATATATACACATATACATATTTGAAAAAAAGTCTTACAATATGCATGTCTAAATGAATTATGTATAAAGTAAATTATTTGTTGCTTATATTTTAATTGTTTTATGATATAAGGCACAATTATGAGTGAAAAAAGAAAAAGAAGAAACTAAATTAACTTTTTTTGTGGGTTTGTTCCTTGGCATGACACAGCTGTTTTGAGATTTGGCTATGATGTGTTTTGTGATGATACATGAAAACAATGTCAAGAGAGACAGCATGTCTTCAAAGTTTTTTTTTTCTCCTTCAGTTTCAGCAAAATAAGTATTTAAAAACTACTCTTTTTTATTTGAGATGTAAAATCTACATATATTTATTTAGATAAATAAACTGTAAATACAGTAAATGTTTGCAAGAAACGTTTTCTTGTTTACCATGTCTAGAGGTGTACTATACTTTTGCAAATGTATTAGCATGACAAATATATGATTTTACAGTATATTATACTTCTTATGAATGACAAAACATTAAAATGAAGTCTTTACACATGCTGGGCTGGCATAACGACAATATTGTTGAGGTTGATAACAATATGCATGCTTAGTGGTGTCTAAGTGTCATGATTACTGTCATCACACCACAAAGTGCAGTACTGGGGCTCAACTAGTTACACTTTATCATTTAAAGTCCACTGTGTGACTGTAATGCTTTTACTGAGTACTTTTAGGTCATTTAAAAGCAAAGACTTGACCTTGAAACATGTGACTATTACTTCCTCCAACTGCAATGCTGACTGTAATGCCATGTAGTACTCTCACTGGATCGTAGTATCCTGGGACAACTTTATCATCTTACTAAAACGGAAAGAAGCTGCACATCTAAATGTGAGTGTAATATTTAATCAGACACATTGTTATAATCTATTATTTTAGATTTTTAAATCAAATAATAACAGCACAGCTATTGCTGTAAACATAAACATACTACTGTTTTAATTATAAGCAAGTAAAAATTTTGTTTAAAATGTTGACATTTTAAAGATTCAAGTTAAACAGTTATCATCAGAGTGCATCGCAAATCACATTATCTAACATACATAATACATAATCTATATTGTCATTACCTCCCCTCCCAACTGCTGAAACCCAGCCGGCATGACGCTTGAGCGTGCGAGACTCAAAGTTTTGGTCCTGTCTCGCAAGTCTTCTCCAAACAGTACTATTCCAAAGTACTGATCTGTGAATTTAATCGGTACTTTTAAACACACACATAGACAAGAGCTAGTCGAAAAGTACAGAATATGGATCTAAGCTTAAGTGTTACTCCAGTATCTATAATTTTCTGTGACACATGTGGTTTGAAGAGGAGGGCATGGGGACACATGCTCACACAATCTCCGCCCGCATGTATTTTTGCAGTTTTGGCTGAGGCAGAGGGGAGGGGGTTAGTTCTACGTGAAAAGTGTAGCAACAGTGACTAGACTTTCCATTTGCTCCAATCCTACAAGGTTGGTTTGTTAAAGCTCAAATTGTCTTGACCTTATGTGTCATTGTGTAAAAGAGTAAGGGGTACATTTGCATGGCTTGCATAAAGTTTGCTTTAGTTCAGTTTTGTAAGTTTTTATGTCTTTGCACAGACCTAAAGAGGCAGAGAGAGAGTAGGCACATTACATTTTGCATAAAACTGAGACTGATTACTATAAAGATAAGCATTAATGAACTGTTAGACATTCTGTATATCCTTACTTATAAACTTAAAGTATTATTTGTATGTATAAATTAAGATTTACAGAGTTTCACTTTGTGGGTTCAGCTTCCACCACACGATTAGCTGAGTCAAGAGAGTCCAGATGCCCAGCTTGATGGTTTAGAACCCAACAACATTTGGCCAAGAGTGGTTAACTGGGCTGACCTAGTCTCTATTGTCCAGCTTTTCATAGCTTAAAAATCCCTTACTATTTTGGAACACATGCCTAAGGGGTCACAAACTCCCCCCTCCCCACAAACTCATTCCTCACACGAAAAGAATCCTCCCGAGGCAACAGGTGTTCCTCAATTGTGGACTGTACCACTTATATCTTGAGGTGTGCAGGGTCTTTTTTTGGGTTGAAATTTGTTAGGCAGGGGGTTAGAGTCTAACACCAAAACAATACGATCGATGCAATGGAAAAATATCTGACATCGTTCACTCAGTTTAAAATCCCTAATTACCAACCACCACACAACACTGGTAGTTTAACACACCTCCAATTCATGCCACTTTCTCTCCTTCACTTTTCTTGTTCCTATCAAACACCTCTCTCGTTGATCCTCTGATGTTCCTGGCAAAGAAAGGGTGGTTAAATCTGATACCTGTCAGCTGAAGGGCCCCAGCCAGAGTCATGTGTGCCTTTCTCACTGAACCCAGAGAAACCAGATCCCTTAAAGATGGACACAGGGTCTGCTACAGCATTAATAATGTAGATCCAGTGCTCAGTGTAGACCACATGAGACATTTAAAAGACTAAAAGAATTTGATGCTTTAATTTTCATGCATCACCTCATTAAATATATAAACTGCATTTTTGAAATGTAACATGTCTAAAATTAAAATAATCTATATTGTTCATTAAAGTATTCCAAAATATCAGAGCTTACAAAAATAAATAAATAAATAAATAAATAAATAAATAAATAAATAAGAGGCTTATTATTATTATTATTATTATTATTATTATTATTATACAAAGATCATAATTAATCCTTTATTTATCTGTATGGAAGGAAACCGAAATCTCAGCTATATACTGCTTAAGTTATCTGGCTTTCAGGTTTAACCTACTGAATAGAAAATGCTGTTTTGTGTGTCTGCCTGTCACACCCCTGGACTGTTTGAGTTGGTTTCTCCCTCTTGTGCCCATATTTGGTTGTTCCTGTTTCCTGTCCTCCTTTAATCATAATTAGTTTACCTTGTATCACCTGTGCCTTAATTATGTTCATCGTAATCACCTGTCTTTATACATTCAGTTCAGTGTTTGTCGTCCGGTCTCGTCAGTGGTTTTACCCTCCTGCTGTGTATTTACCTGTTTTGGATTTACATGTGGAATATAATGAAGACTTTATCTTTGACCTTCGTCTTCGTTCGCCCCTTTCTCACACGATACGTGACAGAAGACCGAACCTTTAAAAAAAAAAAAAGCCGCTCGCTTCTCCGCCCTAGCCTACAGCGATCTCCTATTCGTGGAGTATGCCCAGGAGTTCTGCAGGCTGGCAATGATGTCAGGGCTGGATGACGCCACCATCAACTCTCTGTTCTGGATTGGGGCCAATCACAACCGCCCTGTGGACCTTCCAGACACCAGAGGACTGAGCTCCTCCGGATCCTCTGTGTCGCCCAGGATCATCAGCTCTCCGCCTCGGGCTCCACCTTCTCCACCGCCGTTGGTCAGCCCCCTGGAGTCGTCAGCGCTTCCTCCACCATGGCTCCTCCCTCCGTCAGCTCTACCATGGACCACCATCATGGCTGCGGCCTGGGTCTCGCCTGGCTCTTCCTGCTCCGGGTCCCTTCTGTCTCCTCCTTGGTTCCGCCCTCCGTCTGATCCACCCTTCTGTCTCCTCCATGGCTCCTCCCTCCCTCCCTTTTTTTTTTTTTTTTTTGGTGCGAGGTCGCGCCTTCCAGGAGGGGGGAGAAATGTCAAACCCCTTTGGACTGTTTGAGTTGGTTTCTTCCTCTTGTGCCCATATTTGGTTGTTCCTGTTTCCTGTCCTCATTTAATCATCATTAGTTTACCTTGTATCACCTGTGCCTTAATTATGTTCATCGTGACCAATTATAAGTTGCATTCAGTTCAGTGTTTGTCGTCTGGTCTCGTCAATGTATGCATGGTTTTACCCTCCTGCTGTGGATTTACCTGTTTTGGATTTACCTGTGGAATATAATAAAGACTTTATCTTTGACCTTCGTCTTTGTTCGCCCCTTCCTCACACGATACGTGACACTGTCATTGCATTAGAACTTGACATTTTATTTTCAAATAGCAGACGTCTGGTTTAATTGTAAAACAAATTAAATAATAAAAATTAAGGGTATGCTAGCTATCAGTTAAAAGACACAGAAGTTTTTTTTTTGTTTGTTTTTTAAATGTAATATCTTTTTTTGAAAGACACAGAAGTCTCACTCCTTCAGTGAGGACTAATAGAGATGGCCTACTTCTCGTGAGTTTACATGCTTGATAAATGTATCTAAAAATAAATAAATGATAATTAAAAAATAATAATAATAATCATAATAATAATATATGGGCCATTCCTAGTATCCAGTAACATTTTGGCTTCAAAATTCTTGGGAAAAAGTACATGTTTTTCTTGTTTTTAGCATTCTACCACAGTAGTGACATGTTTAACTATTAAGAATACATACTGGCCATGCTCAGGGACTCCAAAAATAATAATTATGGGTAGATTGTTCTGACACTGGCTGTGAAACTTTTCCACCCGTTAGAGACATATACATAGTTATCACAAAATGATAATAATGTAAATGTTAAACAATAAGGTGCTTTTCTTTGATGGTTTATGTCCCTTATGCCATAGTAGAATTTTTTATTCTTGAAACAATAACAAAACAATTACTGATGAATAGAATATGTCTTGATTATTAAGAACAGGTACTTTTTCTTGCCCATTTTTCCAACAGGATGGTAAATAACACCAAAATTTTGTTTAAAAACATATATATGCTGTTAATGCTCCTCACCTAAAAAATAAAACAAAGTATGCCAAATATTTAACACAGCTGTAAAATTATTTAAAATGACTTGTCTAACAGGGTGTCACACCCCTGTGGACTGTTTGTGTTGGTTTCTCCCTCTGTTGCCCATATTTGGTCCTTCCTATTCCTGTCCTTGTCAAATCCTTATTAGTTAATCACCCACACCTGTCTGTGTATCATTACCCTATCTTTATAAGTTGGACTGAGTTTAGTGTTTAGTGTCCTTCCACACACAACCGTGACAGAAGATCGGACATTTAAAAGAAAGGAAGGATGGAAGTTGCCGCTCGCCTCTCCGCCCTAGCCCGCAGAGATCTCCCATTTGTGGAGTATGCCCGGGAGTTCTGGCTATGATGTCAGGGCTGGACGACGCCACCATCAACTCTCTGTTCTGGATTGGGGCCAATTACAGCCGCCCTGTGGACCTCCCAGACACCATAGCACTGAGCTGGAGGGAAGGGATCCTCCGGTGTCTGGAGAGTGTCCGGCCCCAATCCAGAACCAGCCCACTGGCCCACCCAGAGCCCAGTCAACCACCACCCCGACTCGCAGAGCCTGAGCCTGAGCCCACCGCGGACGGAGAGCCAGAGCCGAAAGCGACAGAGCCATCGCCAAAGGGAGCGTCAGCGCAGCTACAGAGCCTGAGCCAAGCCTGTCCGACCAGATGAGAGAGCCGGCCACGTGGCCTGCGACGGTGGATGTTCCAGTTGGGCGTGAGGGTGCTGAGGACAGCACTACCCACTGCACCACCGCTGAGGGTGAGCAATGTATGGATCTGGGACATTTAGATATTGAACTGGACTTAATTGATTTCACTGAGGAGATTTATGTGGAACGGGACTTTCTACGAGAATATATTTGAAGACATGCCCTCTCTTCCACCATCCTCTGAACTTTCTGCCTGCCTGGATTTCCCACCCACCTTCCCTCTGTTATCTCCTCCTATCGTCCCTGCTGCCTCAGTCCCACCACCGCTGTCTACTGACAGCCCCGTTCCTCACCCTCAGCCCACCACTCCACTCCTCCGGCTGCGCCTCGTTGCTCCGTCCCACCGGCTCTGTCGGGCTCCTCCCTCCCTCCAGCTCCGCCTCAGTCCTCTGTCGCTCCGGCTCTGCTGCGGACCTCTGGATCTCTACCTCCGCCTTGGTCGCCAGAGCCTTGGGCTCCGCCTTGGCCCTCTGGATCCTCGGTGTCGCCCAGGATCATCGGCTCTCCACCTCGGGCCCCACCTCCACCTGCTCCGCTGCCGTCAGTCTGCCCCCTGGAGTTGTCAGCCCTTCCTCCACCATGGCTCCTCCCTCCGTTGGCTCCGCTGTGGGCTAACATCATGGGGAGTAATGTCACACGCCTGTGGACTGTTTGTGTTGGTTTCTTCCTCTGTTGCCCATATTTGGTCCTTCCTGTTCCTGTCCTTGTCAAGTCCTTATTAGTTAATCACCCACACCTGTCTGTGTATCATTAACCTGTCCTTATAAGTTGGATTGAGTTCAGTGTTTAAGGTTAAGTTGGTGTGTGTTTCCCTGCTGTTCCTGTCTGGAGTTACCTTTTGTGGACGTTATTAAAGACTTTTTGTTATATTTCGTCTCCCTACGTCTCCTTCCACACACGACCGTGACACAGGGTGGAATGGAAAATAACAGGGTGGAATAGAGCATAACACAGGTTCTAACAGTGGATGAGCTTTCCATCATTGTCCTGCATGGTTTGACATCTGTAATGTGTGGAACAGAACCTATATAATATTGCTTCAAAAAAAAAAAAATCCAGATTTCCTTTGGGGGAGGGACACAAAAATAGCTAAGTGGTTACTTATCACAGTCAATCATGATGACAAGAGGCAAAACAATTCTCTGTTCAGGTGGCTAGAGAAATAATTAAATTAGAGAGGATGAACAGACATAAGATTTTTTTTTGTTGTTGTTGTTGTAATTGATTAAAATAAAGATGCTGTAATTCATTTGGATTAACAAACAAACACAAAAACTATCACAAGAAGGAACAGTAATGGACAGTGATGCCCTTGTTTACAGTCACATTCTTATTTTTTTTTTCTTTCCCTGTCTTCTGCATACAGTTTGTGACTTTTTCTGTAAAACAAAACAATTTCTCATATTAACCAATGTATTATCTTTTACATAATGTCCCACTTCATTACTCTACTTTATGTAAGGATGTCCCACTTTAGCTGAATGCTACAATTTATCTGGTAAATTGGGACAGTAACAAAACTTAATAGAATAGAACAAAAAAACTTGCACATCACTGCATAAACTGAATGATCACATGAACAAGTAATATAAATTTATATTGTAGTTTGAATTACTGTTTGTTAGAAATTAAACCTTAACTATTTTAATAGACCTAAACTATGTATGAGCATGTTACATGCTTTCTTAGACCTTCCAACATTTGAGTGGTAGCCACGTCCATATGATTTACATTTGACTAATCAAATGTTGATATTCAAATTAAGCAATGTTATTACAAAATTTCAAGACCACCCATTATTATTAGTAATGATTTTTTTTTTTTTAAATTAGCACTAAACCAAAAGCTTATTTGACCCATTTTAGCCGATGTCCCACTTTTGCTGACTTGACCCTACAGAAATAAAGTTATTGAACACTTTACAGTCTTAACTGCATAAATTATGAACTAAATATAGACTAATCCATATTATAGCTGCTAGGGATGCAACAATACAGGTAGTCCACGGTTCAATACGTACCTGATATCTTTACGGTTCTGATATCTTGCCACATCAGTGTGGGGTTTTGTTGCAACAAATTAACAAAATACTCCCGTAAACCTCTGTACACTGGACGAAGCGTGGTTTGGTAAATGTTTGCTTAATTTTTCTTTTGAGAGAGGTATCATTTTTTCGATTTTTACGCAAAATAGAATGGGTTTCATTCATACTGGACGCCAGAGGGCGCCCTCATGCAGAAAATCCACATATCAAATCCAAAGAAGTATCACTGATGACGTTCCGTTCCAGCAGTTGTGGCTAGAAGGGATACAGCTCTGACCAGAAACTAACAATGAAATGAATTGTTCTACCTACTAGATTGTTTTTTGTTTTTGTTTTTAACGTCTACACCTACCCCAACCCTAAACTTAGCCTTTACTATAATTACCAAATAGTATTATTGTTGTACAGTGTGACAAAAATGACGTTAAATTGATGTGCGCATGCCCAGTAGCTGGAGTTGTACTCCTTCTAGCTTTAACCCATTCCAGCTTCTCTAATATGGATAAAGGCATCGCTACTGCTATTGCTGTAACTGAAATAAAAAAAGATATAACGTTAAGCATTTTGAATGATGAAATGTAAGGACAATAAACACTCATCTGCAGTGTTGGGCAGTAGCGTCGCTACAAGTAGTGACGCTACTAGCTTAACTACATTTCTCAGTAGCGTGGTGGTAGGGTCGCTGTTTTCTGAATCAAATAGCTTTTCAGTAGCTAAGCTCTTATTTTGATCAAGTAGCGCGTTAGCGTCAACAAAAGCTAAAAGTTATATATTTTTCTATACTTTAAGCTCAAATCGGAAATATAACTGCTACGGATCACTGATCCTC
>JAHKKF010532015.1:0-11396 GCA_019740295.1 Labeo calbasu
ATCCATCTTTTCACACTGAGGACAACTGAGGGACTCATATGCAACTATTACAGAAGGTTCAAACGCTCACTGATGCTCCAGAAGGAAAACTGGCACATTAAGAACCGGGGGGTGAAAATTTTTGGAATTTAAAGATCGGGGTAAATTTAACTCATTTTGTCTTGTGGGAAACATGTAAGTATCTTTTGCTGCTTCTGAAGGGCAGTACTAAATTAAAAGATTAAAAGATATTTAGGCAAAATATGAAAAATGTACACATCTTCATTCTGTTCAAAAGTTTACACCCTGGCTCTTAATGCATCGTGTTTCCTTTCAAAGCATCAGTAAGGGTTTGAACCTTCTGTGATAGTTGCATATGACTCCCTCAGTTGTCCTCAGTGTGAAAAGATGGATCTCAAAATCATACAGTCATTGTTGGAAAAGGTTCAAATACACAAAATTCTGAAAAAACAAAGAATTTGTGGGGCCTGAAGGATTTTTCTAAAGAACAGCGGGCAGTTTAACTGTTCGGGACAAACAAGGGACAACATGTGAACATCTTTTATGTGAAATATCTTATTCAGGTCACTACTAAAAAAAAACAACATGCATTTTGGTAAAATAATTAACATTTTGCAGATTCTGCAAGGTGTATGTAAACTTTTGATTTTAACTGTACATAAGTACTATTTGTTCAATATAAAATACTATTTTATGAAGCTTTTAATCATTATCCGCTCTTGCACAGCCAGCCAAAGTAAAACCAGGTGGGTGCAACCGAAAAATGCTGTTTATTTAAGCCAGTTCATCATTTTAGTGAAATCTGGAACTTCGCCTTTCATAAACAGCACGACACACACATCCAGAGTGCACTGCAAATCCAAAGGAAGCCAATGCTGCACGCCAATTAACCTGCATGTTTGGATTATGCAGTTAGTGTGAATTCCATCCATGTGTAGAGCTGCTTGTCAAGTTGTGTGTTTGTTAACACATGTGTGCTCATGTATACACATGCCAACTGTCAGTGAATGACTGAGTGCAGCGGCATGTGGCAAAGCATGGCTGCTCTGTTGAAAGTCTGTGTCTGCCAGGACCCCCTGCCACAGACCCCCCATTGGTGTGCGAGAGAGAAATGGGGCCTGCTGTCCATCGCCTCCGAGCTCGTCCCGCCGCGATGGTATGATCAAGGCCGCGCTACATGAGGCGACCAATTTAGAGTCCACTGAATGTCTTCTTCTGTCTTCCGTTAACTTATAGGCTTTTAAATTTCTTTTATCGGAGGCTGTGTCTATCCTGCGCTTGCGTAGATGTGTGCTCGTGTGCGTGAGCCGGGCTCATCCAATTATTTTCGAATCCTATCTCGCCTAAGCGTCTGTTCGATGCCATCTGTGAGAGGGTGGCACTCATAAAGACAGAGAGAGAACGAGAGAGCGGAGATCAATCATTTGCTGATACCCTTCTTCGCGGCTACGTCCCACTGGCTGACAGGGTGAAGTTTTAAGCACAGCGGCTCTGCCCAAAAACTGCTGTTGAAAAACTGCATCATCTCGCCGCACACCTCCCACCGGCTGTTAAACACGGCGCTCTAATAAACAAGATATCTGACCTCTGCGGCAGCGGAGGGAGAGGGAGACGAAGAGAGATAAAAAGAGAGACAGAAGCCTCATGAATGATGCATGTGATTGGCTGAGAGCGTTAATTATTCGGCTGCAGTAACAGCGGTGACATCTGCATGGGGAGAGCCGAGCTCTGTCTGCTGGCGACCTTTGACCTCACTGCGTCAGCGCTACGACTTGCCGGCTGAGCCTTTAGGACAGAACTTGAGAGGAGGGAGAAAGTGGAAAAACGAGTAGGTGTCCTCGGATAAAGCTATTCCAGAAATTAAAGTGTGTCTCTGTGTATCTGCACACATTATGCTAATAGATGGAAAGCAGACCTTTACTGCTGGCGATAAAGGTACTTTAAAAAACTCCAAAAACCAACAGAACGCTTGACCCAAGACTCACTCTTTCTTTGGCACTAAAGGCTAGAAACGCTCAAAGCTCTGCGATATGAGAGCGCTGAATCTATTGAGCGCTATGTGAGGATGGATTTGAAAGCATGTGAAAGGAAGAGGGTTGTTTCGACAACAGTTTTAAGAGTTCTGTGCTTTGTCCGTCTAGCCTAGGTGGGTATAAAGTGTTAAAAGGTCTTGTTCTAAGGCAATGGTCAGAAGATAACACTTGAGATACAATTCAACCTGTGGCTAAAGTACCTTTAAGAAAAGCTGAGCTCATTTGGTGGTCATCTTTTCTTAGTTATGCAAGTATAGCTCCTATTTACATCAATAAAGAATAGTGAGCAGAGTTTTTCCCTTTCAGCTCTCTGCAAATAGTCAGTTTCTTTCTCCTCATACCATCTCTGCTGGGGCTTCCTGCTCCTGCTGGTACTATTGACAGTTTTGATGTATGTTTTTTGCTTTATTTAATATTAAAGACACAACAAGAGGAGTGATATTTGTGAGAGTTGGAATCTATTTGACTGTTGCCAGGTTGCCATCAACATAATTTTGTGTGCATTTTGGGGTTGAATGGACCGCAGTTGATCCGTGATCCGTACAGACTAGGCCCCACGGTTCGGCATGCATGTGATCCGCAGATTAATTCCAAACTGAACCATAACACCGTTAAAGTTTATAATTTGTATGCGTTTACACACTCAAGCGATTTTAAATATTACAGCGCAAGAAAGAGAACTCGATTCGGTACTTGTGTGCTGTTTTCTTTGCGCATAGCTTGAAGCGAGCACAGAGAGAGGTTTTGAGAATAGTTTTTGTGCGCAAAGAAAACAAATTGTTGAATAAAGCTGTTATTTTTGTTTTCTTTGCGCACAGAGAATATTCTCATAGCTTCATAAAATTAAGGTTGAACCACTGATGACACATGGATTATTTTAACAATGTCCTCACTAACTTTTTAGGCCTTGAACATGGTAGTTGCGTTGCTGTCTATGCAGGCTCAGGAAGCTCTTAGATTTCATCAAAAATATCTTAATTTGTGTTCTGAAGATGAACGAAGGTCAAGAGTAATTAATGACAGAATTTTCATTTCTGCGTGCACTATCATTTTAATCTATATTTAATTTTACAGTGAACACTACGCAGTGTTATTTTACACTTAATTATTACATTTCTGTACCTGAATACTACCAACCTTATTTTATTTGTAACTTTGTTCTGTTATTTTTATCTATGCTTGTAATTTGTGTATTTGTTCTTATTTTTTTACTGGCTGTTCACTTCATTTATGTTTTGTTTCAAGTTGTTATTATTCATGTTTAAACTTTATTAGTGAAGCTAGTAGTTTTTGCTGTGGTATCAAAGAAGTACTTGGCTTTGTCGGTGCCGATAGCCTTGTGGGCAGCACGCAACCATACAGCGCCGTTGCGCTCCGGGAGTCCCGTGTTCGAATCCCGACTCGAGGACCTTTCCCGATCCCACCCCCATCTCTCTCTCCCACTTCACTTGCTGTCACTTCTAAACTGTCCTATCATAATAAAGGCAAAATGCCAAAAAAATAAATCTTACTTAAAAAAAAAAGTAGTACTTGGCTTTAAGTAATAAATGGAAAACAACTGTACTTTAAAAAAAATAAATAAATACTTGCTGATCCAAAAAATGATCTAATTCATGACTCAAAAACCGTAATATGATCTGAACCGTGAGTTTTGTGATCCGTTGAACCAGTAGGATATTGTATAAAATACAAATAAAATACAGTCTTAAGTAGCACTGTATATTTGTAGGAATAGCCAAAAAAATACATTGTATGGGTCATAATGATCAATTTTTCTTTTATGCCAAAAATCATCAGGATATTAAGTAAATATCATGTTCCATGAATATATTTTGTAAATGTTCTACTGTAAATATATAAAAACTTAATTTTTGATTAGTAATATGCATTGCTAAGAGCTTCATTTGGACAACTTTAAAGGCGATTTTCTCAATATTTTGATTTTTTTGCACTCTCAGATTCCAGATTTTCAAATAGTTTGATCTCAGCCAAATATTGTCCTAACACATCATACATCAATGGAAATCTTTTTTATTCAGTTTTCAGATAATGTGCAAATCTTAATTTCAAAAAATTGACTCTTATGACTGGTTTTGTGGCCCAGGGTTACATTTTTCATTCAGTAACACGGCTATCATAAAGTATGAAAAGAACACGCATGCTGAATACAGTAAATGTACAGAGATTAAACAAAAAAAAGTGACGTGAACAAATAGTTTGTTCAGAAAAGATAAAAAATGGATCAAAATAATCTCACAGCATTTCAAATTCATCCTAAAATGCTGAAGCACGAAACCTGTTATCAAGATGATTGGCCTCTATTACCTTCAAGAAGTGTCTGACACGTTGTCTCTACAGACATAAGGAATCTACCACCGATTGCTAGCAAAAAAGTGTTTTATCTGCATGCTCTAAACTGCAAGTAATGCATTATCTTTAGTAAAAGAGCCATGGTGGCTTTTACTTTTCATTTTGTGCCAATTTATGCGACATGGAATGGAAATGCAGCATTATCTGTGAAATGTTGCTATATTCAGTTTTTAATTAACAGCATTCACTTACTAACATAGCTTCTCTAATATTTCATCTGAATGTACTGAAGACCTGAAGGTCAAAGCAGCATCTTTATCTAAAAGTCTGAAAAGCCAAGACAGACACACACAAGAGAGAACATATGTGACCCTGGACCACAAAACCAGTCATAAGTAGCATGGTTATATCTGTAGCAAAAGCCAAAAATACATTGTATGGGTCAAAATGATCTATTTTTATTTCATTTTTATTATTATTTTATTTTTATTAAAATCATTAGGATGTTAAGTAAAGTTCCATGAAGATATTTTGTAAATATATCAAAACTTAATTTTTGATTAGTAATATGCATTGCTAAGAACTTCATTTGGACAACTTTAAAGGCGATTTTCTCAATATTTACTTTTTTTTGCACCCTCAGATTACAGATTTTCAAACAGTTGTAACTCGACCACATATTGTCATATTCCAACAATCCATACATCAATGGAAAGCTTATTTATTCAGGTAATGTATACATATATATAGTTTAAAAAATATTGACTCTTATGACTTGTTTTGTGGTCCAAAGTTACACAGAAACACAGCTGTCCTGAGAAAACAAAGCCGCAGATAAATTCGAGCAGGATTACGTGTTACGAGAAACATCCCAGATGGGCAATGAGACACAAACTCTCAATGTCTTCATGACCAATCAAAGCCCATCGATTTCTACCCAAACAGCAGGTCCAAGGCTCAAGAACGTATCCTAGTGCCAAATCAAATTTAGATTACATTAAGATTCAACACCATGACGCTAAAGAGCAGGATTATCACACGCATCTTATCGCGGAGGTCCGAGTGTTTGTTTTAACAGAGACTGGAGGGACGGAGATCGAGCAATGCCATGGATTAAACTCACTGAGACAAGGACAAGGTCTCACTGTCTGTCTGAAGAACACTTCTAGCGCGCACCAACGCCACATCAGGGTGGTCACAGGTGCATGAAGGATGTCTGAGCACGGTGGGCCTGCGTTTTAAAAAGACAAGGGCAAAAGAGCTCTTTCTCTCTCTGTCTAGGAACTCTCTTCAGTCGATCCACTTCAAAGCTCAGTCTCTGGTGGTGAGACGCTGTTTAATCTCCCCCACATTACACTGGCAAACGTGTATTAGTCTGCAAGACAAGACAGGAGAAAATGACTTGTTCATACCTGACTGGCTCCATAATATAAAATCCAATTTAAGGGGGGGTTACAGAGATAAGGGTTTCCGTCGGCGACGGTCCCATCAGCTCAGCAAACACTAAATAATGAACAATGCTGAAGCTGTCCCACCATGATAAAACACTCCATTACGGCTTCTGCACAGAACTAATGGTAATTACACCACGTCCTCCACCGCGCTCTTATTGAATTTTTATCTGCTCCGGACGCGAGTCGCTCTGAAGCAGTCTTTACCCAAAAAACAGAAATAACAATAGTTTTAAAATAGCTTATTTACAGAATTTACTGAAAGAAGTGAAGGAAATTCTGAAGGTATTGTGCGAAGTTTCACTGATGTGGCCGCGGTGACGTCGGAAATCCAACGTTGAAGTATTATTGAAGCCTGGAAACTGAATATTTTTAAGTCACTGTAACAATGTAATGTAAAAACACAGTTTTTCTTTTGAGTCCGTGAACTATATTCTATCAGCTCTGATGAAATGGCAAAACACAACTGTGCACACAATGAGTTTTAAAAGTTGGGAGACACTGGGATTTAAAACTAATTTACAACTGGAAATACATAGTATGTTTAAGGATTATGAACAAAAACCAAACCAAACTAAAAAAAATTAAAAAACAAACAAACATACAAAAAAAAAAAAGAACAAAAAAATCTTAAAATGAATGAGAAATATATATATATATATATATATATCATCTAATTTAATATAACTATTTAAATTATTTAATATAAAATAAACAAAATATTAGTCTCTTAATATTATCTAATTTAATGCAATTAATTAAATTAATGAATATAAAAAATAAATAAATTAAAATTAAAGTATAAATAAATAAATAATCATATAATAGTATCTCACAGTCAGCTCAAGAATTAAGAAAAAACCTTACTACTTAAAATTACATATATATATATATATATATATATATATATATANCATATAATAGTATCTCACAGTCAGCTCAAGAATTAAGAAAAAACCTTACTACTTAAAATTACATATATATATATATATATATATATATATATAATTACTTTAATTCTTTAATTAAAATTTAATTAACCAAATATATCTTTAATATCTAATTTTATGTGATTATTTAAAAAAAAAAGTAAAAATGTAAAAATAAATAAAACATTTTTATTTGAAAAAAATGTAAATATAATTTAATATACACAATGAGATCCAAAAGTTGGGTGACATTGGGATTGAAAAAAAAATTACAACTGGAAATACATAGTACGTTGAAGGATTATGAACAAAAAGTAAGCAAAAAACAAAACATAAAAAAACCCTGTTGTGACTTAAAATGAATGAGAAATTTACATATATATATATATATATATATATATATATATATATATATATATATATATATATATATTAAAGTAATTGAATATAACTATTTAAATTATTATTACATAAAATGAAAAAAAATTTTTGGTCTAAAATAAAAAAAATTAATTATTTAAAACGTAAAAAAAAATGTTTACAAAATATTTTAAATAAAAAATAATAATATAACTAAAATAAATAGTATCTGGAAGTACACAGTCAGCTCAAGGATTAAGGAAAATCCTTACTGCTAAAAGTATTATTATTACTATTTATATATTTTTTAAAATTTACTAAAAAGTGCACATACCAAATACCAGATATTCAAAATCAAGTTATACATATATATATATATGTGTGTGTGTGTGTGTATATGTGTATATGTGAAAATAAAATGAAACAAAATGTAAAAATTGCCTTAAAAAGTGCACATACTAAATACCACATACTCAAAATCAAGTTAATTTTTCAATTTAACTTATTTATCAAACTGTTTTAATAATATAATTTGCAAAGAAAAAAAATATCAAACTTTGACTTGACAATATATTGTGATACACTTTCACAGCTGGACAAACCTCCAGGCAAACATATAAACACACACTCACTGGAGCTCTGGGGCAGGCTGCTGAAGAAGCCCCTGAGGCGGGTGGCGAGCCACTCCATGCTCTCCTGCAGGTTAGCGAGAGCCTTCAGATCACTGACGTCCCTCAGAATCTCATTCTGAGGAATCAGTTTATCACCCAGATTCCCCGTCAACACCTCAGACTCCTTGGCAAACGCGGCCCTGTGAGAAACAGACGGAAAATAATGAACATTGAACATGATTTGTGCCCACACCAGTGTTAATGTGCACTTAAAAAAAAAAAAAAAAAGCTCTTTCCTCACTCTCCTTCTCATAACCATAGCAGCAGCTGTTGCTGAGCTTCACAGGCACATTCAGATGAATGATGCTCAAGCAAATCTATAAAGTCAGTATTTTCTTTGACCTCCTCCTCTCTACAGGTCTGTGATGAATGTGGGAGGAAAAAAAAAATCCACGCGGCTCATTTCTGAGCGCTGTGAAATTCCCTAAGATAAAATGCAGCGTCTATTGAACGGAAGACTTTTTAACAAGCTTTTATCACTCTGTATAGGATTGCCATACATGTGGCGTAATCCCTCTTTAGCTGATGAAACTGTCAGGGTCATTTATATGATAAAAGCCTCCCGCTCGCCGTCTGCGCTTAGCTTCAACAGGTCGGCTAGATTGGATTTTTCTGTCCCACATAACTAGTTCATTTATTTATTGTACAATTGCAGGCCACGGCACATCCAAACCGACGGGAGAACACTTTGAGGGCAATTTTGATAAAAACGAAGGCTCCCCTCCTTCCCGTCCAATCACAGTTTTCCTCATACTTGTGTCTTCTTTAATTCAAGTGAGCACTTGAGAGGAAAAAGGAGAAAGGGAGGCAGATAGAGCGAGCAAGTGAATTGAAAACAGAATTGCGTGTGTGTTTGGGATGCTGGAATGTTCCGGCAGATAGTGTGATTGCCTGCAGTTGAATTTGTTCTTGTTTAAAGATGTCTGCTAAGGCTATAAGGGCCAGATTTCATCCTCTGTAGCACAGCGCACAAACAGAATACCAAAATGCTTCGTCTGCATCTAACAGCTAAAAATAACCTTCATTTTTGACAAAGACAGAAAACCCAAATGCAATTTCTGAAGTTGAGTACATGAGTGTGTTTATTGATCTCTTTATAGGATGTAGAGGCCTGCGGATCGGTGTTACACAGCACGTGTCCCCAGGCGTCTCTCACTGTGCGTTAACTTGCCTGGATGTGCGCTGATAGGAGTTGTGCGAGTGTGTTTGTATATACTGTGTGCTCTGTGATGAATCTGTGTGGTGAGCTCACAATGGGGACAGTGTGTATTTGTAGTATGCATGTGCGTATTAGCGTGTGTTCTCACCGCGTGAAGTCCTCTTCCTCTTCTCTCTTCTGTCGGAGCTGTCTGGGTTGGGTCATGCTGGCCCAGTTGGGTAGAGACTGCAGCAGGCGGCTGATGTCTTCATCTTTAGCCCAGGACGCACTGATGGTCAGCTTCTCCTCGCACTGTACGATACCCCTACAACACACACACACACACACATAGACGTTGTGTTTCCATGTTTTATGGGGACATTCCATAGGCGTAATGGTTTTTATACTGTACAAACTGTATTTTCTATCGACCTAAACCTAGCCCTTACAGGAGACTGTGCACAGTTATACTTTCTCAAAAAAAAAAAAAAAAACTCATTCTGCATTTACAAGCCTGTTTCCTCATGGGGACCTAAAAATGTCCATGTCCAGGACATTTGGTCTCCATAACGTGATAAAGACCAGGTACACACACACACCACACAATGGTGTCAAAACCACTTAAAATAAACTGATTAAACTACGGGAACATGGAAAACTGTGAGTAACATTTTAATTTTCATGAAAACATTTAACAGATATTTTAGTATTATACATATTATATTTTTATTAAAAAAATAAATTTATACCTGTGTATTAGCTGTGTAATAAAATAGATCTGAACCTGCACTGTCCACAATGTGCAAAACATTGGCCTAACACATTACATAATCCTTTTTCATTTTTATTAAAAACATTTTCAACAAAAATAATATTTTTCTAAGTTATAAAATAATACACACACACACACACACACAACATTATAAAATTAAATATTATATACAATACTAGTCAAACGTTTTTGATCAGCAAGAGTTTTAATGTTTTTAAAGAAGTCTGCATTTATTTGATCCAAAATACAGTAAAAGCAGTAATATTGTGAAATATTTTTACTATTTAAAATAATTGCATTTGATTTGAATGTATTTTCGAATGTATTTCAAAACTAAATTTTCAGCATCATTACTCCAGTCTTTGGTGTCACTTGATCCTTCATAAAGCATTCTAATATGCTGATTTGCTATTCAAGAAACATTTTTTATTAATATTATTATCAATATTTTAAAAAGTTAAGTATATATTTTTTTCATGATTCTTTGATGAATAGAAAAATCCAAAGATCACCATTTATCTGAAATAAAAAGCTTTTGTAACATTATACACTATACCATTTAAAAGCTTGGAATCTATATATATATATATATTTTTTTTTTTATTATAGAAATTAATACAGTTATTTAGCAAGGATGCTTTAAATTGATCAAAAGTGATGATTTAAAATGTTACAAACGATTTCTATTTCAAATAAATGCTGTTCTTCTGAACTTTCTATTCATCAAAGAAACCTGAAAAAAATCTACTCAGCTGTTTTCAACATAATAATAATAAATGTTTTTTGAGCAGCAAATCAGAATATTATGATTTCTGAAGGATTGTGCAACTGGAGTAATGATGCTAAAAATTCAGCTTTGAAATCACAGGGATAAAATACATTTTAAAATATATTCAAATAGAAAACAGTTATTTTAAATAGTAAAAATATTTAAAAATGTTACTGTTTTTGCTGTACTTTGGATCAAATAAATGCACGCTTGGTGAGCAGAAGAGACTTCTTCAAAAACATTAAAAATCGTACTGTTCAAAAACTTTTGACTGGTGTTAGTAAGTGGGCTAAACACTGGCCTGACATGTTATATCATCCTTCTCAGATCATTAGCAACAGCTAAAAATACTATACATTTATTTTCACACATTTAAATGTTCATTATCCACTGATTCATTAAGTACTATATAATGATGTTGTTAATGACTTGTAAATGGAAGTTATCATAAAGTGTGATGAAACTCCGCGCAAGTAGCTAAAATAAGAACAAAGTCTATGATTGGCTCAGGGATTGGCCAAGCTCCATTTCACTTCACGTCTCAAAAAGTGGCAAAAAATATGAAAATGAACCGTAAGTTCAGATAAATGTCTTCAGTATTGCGTAAGCGGGCCATTAAAAGTGTGCACTGTATGACAGCTGAACACGGCTCCACAGAAGCGTTCGGAGGATACAGAGAGGCAGACGGGAGCGCGGATGAATGAACTGTTATTGTCTGCGACGTGTAGATTGATTGAACAGATCATGTAGAACGTAATGCAGTGCGTTTCACTCATCTTATGGATGAGAAGGAGGAAGAGAACAAAAGAAAGACAGAGAAGGAGACAAAGAGAGAGACAGATTGGTAGCATGTGATTATTGTGCGAGGAAACGGCTGCCTCTGCACTTTCTACCCATGATTGAGCTCAGTTCAGACCCCTGCTGACTTACACATATGTGAGCAGACACAGACACACACACACA
>JAHKKF010532018.1:0-10970 GCA_019740295.1 Labeo calbasu
AATAAAGATCGAAAGAAAGAAAGAAAGAAAGAAAGAAAAAGAAAGAAAGGAAAACCTAGCATGGGTACAATGCGATACTACAAAACATAAGTGAAATTATAAATATAAATATAAATACAAATGTAAATACATAAATAGCTGGAATTGTGTAATACAATGAAAAATAAAATAAAATAAAATAAAATAAAATAAAATCCTGGCATGGGTATACTGCAATACTACATAACACAGGTATATACATATAAATATAAATAAATAAATACTATCATTCTGTTGACAATTGCTTGTATTAGGATACCATGGAATATCAGTGAATAAAATAAAATTAAATAAAATAATATAAAATGAAATAAACTGAAATATAAATATAAATATAAATATAAATATAAATATAAATATAAATATAAATATAAATATAATTTTATTTTATTTTATTTACTATCATTTTGTTGACAATTGCTGACATGTACTAGGATACCATGGAATATCGGTGAATAAAATAAAATAAAATAGCTGGCATTTTGTAATACAATGAAATGTTACTGTAATAATATAAATAAATATAAATATTAAATAGCTGACATTTTATAATACCAATTGCTGACTTATAATACAACAGAATATTAGTGCATAAAAATATGAATATAAAAACTGTACTGAGAAATAATTATTATAGTCACTACACATTTATATGGTTAATATTTGCATGGTTAAAGCTAACTTAACAATAAAATTTGTTTTAGATCATTGGACATGATGCTATGTCTTGAAAGCAGTTTAATTACGAGGTACCTTCATACACAAAATGTTTATTTACTGACAAACTGGACATAGCCAATGCAATTACAGGTCTAAATACATAATTATAGGTCAATATATATGGTAAAATGACTCTGGACACATCTTCAGTCACATTCCCCGAAACACAATATAACATAAACCTGTTAAAATCAAGACCAAAACAAGGTTAAAAACAAGAGCTGAGGCCAGAAAATCAGCCATCTCTGCCAGCTGGTTCAACAACACACACACAAAAACAAACAAAAAAAAAAACAGACCAGCACTGCTGAGCAAAAGCCAATCAATGCTTATCCATTGACAGACTGGACACGGTATAATTACGGCTTTGAATATGCAATTGCAGGCCTGTATTCAACAGTGACTTTTCAAATCATGGACACACTGAAACATAAAGTCGTAAAACTCAAGACCAAAACAAGGTTAAAAACAAGAGCTGAGTCTGGTTCTGAAACAGAAAACACCTGACAAATCAGACTAGCACTGCTGATCAAAACCCAATCAATGCTTATACAGCGACAGACAGGACACAGCCAGTGTAATTATGGATTTGAATATGTAATTATAGACCTATATTCCGAAGCATTTGATATATTCAGCCAAAAACACTGTAAGCTGTGAAAATCAAGACCAAAACCAGATGAAAAAACAAGAGCTGAGCCCAAAAACTAGTCCCTTCTGCCAGCTGGTTCTGAAACAAAAACACCTGACAAATCAGATTAGCACTAAAAATAAGTCAAATTTTAAAAGGTAGAAAGATGCATATTTTGTTCATCTGAAAACCAAATGTAAAAATGAGAAAGCCAAAATAAAAGTTTGGTTTAACTTGAAGAAATTATTACAGAAATATATCAGTACTGTACAGAACACTTCTCAATAAATAAATAAAAAATAAAATAAAATAAAATAAAATAAAATAAAATAAAATAAAATAAAATAAAATAAAATAAAATAAAATAAAATAAAATAAAATAAAAATAATCAGAACAAAATGTAGTGAATTGAAGGGCTTTGAAACAGAACACCTGAGCATGCAGAGAGAGCAATTACTCCATTCCCACACTGATCCTGACATCACACACTAGCAGAGAAACGGATTTTAAATTTAAAAGATCTCAGAAACAGCCCGGCAAAGAAAATGATGCAATATCTTACATGCACATCAAAACGCCCAAGAATTTCTCCACCACTAACCCTGCTCACCCAAGAGACACACTGCACACAAACACAATTTGTTTTTCAAATTTGATTTGTAGGTCTGACTCAATTTGGGAAACCCCTCTGAAAGAGGACGACAATGAAAAGGTTAAATGGGTCCAAAGCATTTTAAGTTCAACCATGTTCAACTGCACTGCACTTGCAAACTCAAGCATTCAAGCAAATACGAAGAACTGAGCTAAAATAAGCTTTTAAACTTTGTTGGTTACGTAACATTTGGAACAGCACATACATGCATATGATTTTATCCAGCGTTCCCAAATGACTGAAAAATTCCATTACTTCACTTCTGACTAGGATTAAGAAGCATTCCAAAAAATATATATAATGCTTTAATATTATCAAATCTGGATGTAAACTTGTCCCGGCTATAAAAAATATTAATGGATTTGGGTCAGATGGGACTACAGCAGGCAAAAATAAATAAATAAATGAATTTTAAAATAAATTCATACATTAATAAATTATTGAATAAAAATGAATGCATGAATTAATAATAAAAAAAAGTAAAATAAAAGCATGCATTAAGTTAATAAATAAATAAACAAATAAATAAATTTTAAAACGAATGCATGCATTAATACATTAATAAAAAAATGAATGCATAAATAAATGAACTTTAAAATGAATGCATGCATTAATAAATAATTAAATAAAAAATAATGCATAAATTAATAACTGTTTTTTAAATTAATGCATGCATTACATTAATAAATTAATGCATATATAAATGAATGAATTTTAGAATGAAAGCATGCATTAATTAATGCATTAAAAAATGAAATTAATAAATGAAAAATTAATGCATGAATTCATGGATGAATTTTAAAATGAATACATACATTAATTAATGCATGAAAAAAATGTATGCATGCATTAAAGTATTTAAAAATGAATGCATAAATAAATTTTAAAATAAATGCATGTATTAATAAATGAATAAATGAAATGCATGCATGAATTAATAAATGCATTTTAAAATGAATCCATGCATTAGTTAATGCATGAAAAAATGAATGGATGCATTAAATTATTAAATAAGTGAATGCATAAATAAATGAATTTTAAAATGCATGCATTAAGAAATTAATAAATGAAAATGAATGCATGAATTAATAAATGAATTTTAAAATAAATGCATGCATTAATTATGCATAAAAATGAATGCATGCATTAAATGATCAAATACATGAATTTTAAAATGAATGCATGCAGTAAGAAATTAATATATGAAAATGAATGCATGCATAAAATAATAAATAAATAAATAAATAAATAAATACAAAAATGTTTAATAATTGTATGCAATAAATGAAAATTAATGCATGAATTAATAAATTAATTTTAAAATGAAAGCATACACTTATTAATGCATGAAAAAATGAATGGATACATTAAATAAATAAATAAAAATGAATGCATGAATTAATAAATTAATTAATTTTAAAATGAAAGCATGCATTTATCAATGCATGAAAAAATGAATGCATGCATTAAATTAATAAATGAATGCTTAAATAAATTGATAAATAAAATAAATTAATAAAAATTAATAAATGAACAATAAATAAATGCAATGAAAGAATGGATAATTGAACGCATTAATAAATACATTTTTGCAAAAATCTTAATCCTGTAATAAAACATGGTTCTTACTTTAAAGCATTTGATTTTATTTAGGGTGACAGATCACGGTGGAAAAATTTTGCAGGGTGCCGTCAGTGCGATCAATGCATTTGGAAAATAAATCAATGGTGAAAGGAGCAATAAACACAGGGAGTTTAAAGATTCTGCAGAGAGGCGTTTCCGCAGGGCTTCTGCTCACTCCTGCATTTATATTAATGAGTTTGGAGTGTAGTTGGAATTGGCTGCATCCTCTGGCCTCTCGGCAGGACTCACAGATTAAATCGCTGCTCTTAGCAGATGACCTGCTGCTCCTGTGGCCGACAGCAAGAGAGCCGGCGGCATTCTGGGTTTCATTACGTACAAGAGAAAAAGCGGGAGATTACAAAGACCTGCTCTATGGCTGATCATATTTCAAAGATACTGCTATATATAACACTGGAGAAATAAGAGGGTGAATCGCATGGAAAATACTCTATAATCGACAACAAAACAGACTATATTTTGAAAAAAAAAAAAAAACTATTTTACATAAAAAAAATATATAAAAAAAATAAAAAATATATATTTAATTTTTATATTATTTATTTTTTTATATTATAGTATTTATTCATTACGTATTATTATTATATTGTTTTTGTTATTATTATTAATTATTATATTTCTATATTATATCGACAATTTTACTGTAATAATTTATATATTATTATTTGTATTGTTTAAATACAGAAAAATATTATTCTGCATTGAATATACAGGAAAAAATCATCTTGAAAATACTGATTTTATTTATTTATTTATTTATTTAGATTTTTGGGTGAAAAATGACCTACTCATGCTTTTGACAGGTTTTATCAGTGTTGTAAAGATGATTGCATTTGCATTGCATTGTCTGCAACAAAGTGCATTGTTTTACTGCCTTTTTTCCATTCACCATAACATTAAAACCATATAAATTCTTTGCAGCACACCACTTTAAACAACAAAAATTTCATTGATTGCGGTGCAGGAAGGAAAGGTTGAGAGAGTGAGATAAAATAAATCAAGAGATGGTAAACAGGAAGATAACAGGACAGATGATCTGACCATATTGATCTTTCTTGGCCAGATACGAACACACACAAAATGAGCAAAGATTAACAGTAGACCTGAGGGCCCAGAAAAGGCCCTGTAAGGCCATTGTGTGTGTGTGCTTGAATTGATCTCAGAAACCACAGTGCTAAGTGGATGTCAGAGTGAAGCAGTCTAATGTATGCGCCTTACACACTGATTATATGGAGGTCAGTATTGGAAACGGGCCTTTAAAGCATCCTATCAATCAACCCCATTACAGTAAATGCATAATTGGGCAGGCAGTGATTAGTGGAGATTAGTTTGAAGGAAACTGAGGTTAAAATGAAGACAAACGACCCTGAAGAACTCAAAAGAACATATAAATAGTCTCTTAGCGTCACCTGTCAGCACAAACAAACTGAAAACAAGATTTGTTTTTAACGTTAAATAGTTCAGACTCTAATAACTGACTGGAAGTTGAAATCTATATTCATAAGACAAGATGCTTGAGGCTGATGAACTGCTTTTCTTGGAGTTATTATTTATTGGACATTTCATCTTTTATATGTATTTAGCTGTAGTAAAAACACCATAAATGCACAGCCTCAACATACAAACTTTAAAACTATACTTTGCCTGAAGTCATCTGCTGTGATTGTCCAGCAATTTTCAAGCTATATTCTGACTAGTTCAATCAAATTTTAAGTGTTAAATGACATTCTGGGAACTAAAACCTCCTGTGTGCGATTTCAACTCTAAGCCTATGGAGTAAATGAGAACTTGTCACGGCAATATAGGTAAAATATTTGATTCAAATACATATTGGCCAGCTAACGATGTGCTTTCGGGTCACCTCACATATTTGTTTCCCAAAATGCCTGGTGTTATGGTATTGAAAAATACATAAAAAATACGTATAAATATATACATGTATAATAGTAATATATAATTTATATAATTTATATATTTTATTATTTATATAAATATATATTCTTTTACTTTATTATTTGAATCAGATTTATTTATTTTTTTAAATATTGAAAGATTGAGATAAAAATTGAAAAAAAAAAAATGTATGAAAAACCGCAAAAAGAATTCGGTAGAAACTAAAAAAAATAATTAATATAAATAAATATTTATTTAACAAATAAACTCACTCATTTATTTAAAAAAATAAAGACTGTGAAAATTTAAAATATTACGTTTACGAAATACAGCAAAGCAAAACATTAAATAATGATAAATATTATATTATTATATATTCTCTCTCTCTCTAAAATTATAACAATAATAAAATGATTATTATTATTACTTAATTAAACTAATATTACTAAATTAATATATATATATATAATTAATATATTTTATTATTTATATAAATATATATTCTTTTATTATTTGAGTTAGATGTATTTATTTATTTAAAAAAATATATTGAAAGATTCAGATAAAAATTAAAAATACATTTTGGTTTTATGAAAAAACACAAAAATTGAGCAGAAACTAAAACTGATAAATTTCATATAAATAAGTATTTAACAAAATAATCTCACTCATTTATTTTAAAAATCAAGATTGTACACAAATTTAAAATTGAAAATATTAAATTTATTAAATACTGCCAAGCCAAAATTGTAAATAAATGATAAATATTTTTTATTATCTCATTAACTCAACTTTAAAAATGAAATATTAAAAAAAAAAAACACTTTATATGCAGGTATACGGGAAATAAATAAATAAATACTCACTCTGAGCGGGAAAGGCATAAAGTAGAGAGAATCAAATTTACCCATTCAAGATTTAGCCATTTAAAATTATTTAAAAAATATGTATATGATATATATATATGATATATAGCTGACACTATGACAAAGGTACATTGTTTAAAATATACATAATATTTCTTTAAGAATTACTGCACTCTAGAGTTTATGAATTATATGGGAATGATACTGAAATATTCCCTGTGAAACTGCATAGTGACGTCCATCTGACCATAAACTAAAAATCAGACGAGTCCTTGAGTGAAACAGAAGCAGATCATGCGGACGGAGATCAGACAAGGACACACACAGCCGATTAATATGGAGGTCCTGATGTTCTCATCGCTCTCTCGGCCTCCATCAACAAAATTCATCATTTTTACACTCACGGCCTGTACAAACCACGTCATCTCCAATCTCAGTGAATCGTCGGGATAAAACAGTGCACACAGGACGTCATCCATCAAACACTTGCTACTCCTGTATGAATAGGGATTTAATCACGGACGCATTAAGCCACCAGCCACTTAATATTCTGAATATTTAATTACTGCAAACCATCAGATTCAATCACAAGTGACACTGATGCACTTCAAAGGTCTGAGATCACTGAAATGTGTCGCTGTGACAAATGTGGAGCGAGAACAACAAGACAGAGGCTGAAAAGGGAGCACTGAATAATGTCTCCAAACACCGTGATCAAACAGGGGTGATGCTGTAAAGCAACAGGGCAATAAAATTCACAGCTTCCATATAAGTCTGAAGACCTCTTCAAAAACCTAGTATGCTGCCTACCTAGGGAACATTTTATATAGGCACACGACTGAGGCCAAAGGCTGTTTCCAAGTAAGGTTGTTATAGTTAACTTAAACTAAAACCATAAAAATAAAATCTTACTTTAATTCAAATAAACAATGACTCAAAGTGTTAGTTCACCCAAAAATGAGAATTCTGTCATTAATCCCTCATGTCGTTCCAAACCCGTAAGACCTCTTCGAAACACAAATTAAGATATTTCTAATGAAATTCAAGACCTTTCTGACCCTGCATAAACAGCAACACAACTGACACATTCAAGGCCCGGAAAGGTAGTAAGGACATCAATAAAATAGTCCATGTGACATCAGTGGTTCAATTATAATGTTATGAAGCTGAGTCTTTGATGCGCGTTCACAAGAGTACCATGGCACAAAGATCTCGGATTTCATCAAAAATAACTGAATCTGTCATCTGAAGATGAACAAAGGTCTTACGGGTTTGGAACAACATGAGGGAGAGTAATTAATGACAGAATTTTCATTGGGTGAACTATCCCTTTAAATAATATAACAAACTAAAAAATATATTTAAAATTCTAAAATTTAAATTAAAATTAGTATATATAATTATTTTAAAAAATTATTAATGTACTAAAATAAATAAATATTTAAAAAACAAAAACTATTTAGACATATTAAAAAAATAAAACAAACAAACACACAACAAAATTACTAAAACTTTTAGTAAAAAATGAGTAAAAACAGAAATTATTATATTAACAATTTCAAAATATTAATAAAACTTTCTGTTTCCAAATTCAATTTTGTTCCTGTTTAAATATTTCTGGATTTTTTTTTTTATTCCCTCATTTTAAGTTTTCTAGACTCAAACTCAAAAGACATGTCTAATTAATTGAAATCATGAAATGTACACAATTTTACAGCAATTTATTAAGAGTTTAACAAAAAATTACATTTTTAAAGCCTTATTTATTTATTTATTTATTTACTTTTCAGTGTTATTTTTCAGTGTTTTCCATTAATTTTCTGGATCCTATTTTAATGGTTTCATTAAAATATAATTTAATCAAAATCATCTCTAATTAATTGATTTTATACTAAATTCAGTATTTTATTATTTTTTTTTTTTATTATTCTAGAAATGCTGTGTTGTGTATTTTATTTTTTTTTTGGTAAATAAATTCTAGTAAACAATTTTTCTGATAAATATTCCTTAAAAAATATGTTTTATTAATCAATTTATTAGTAGTAGTGGTAGTACTATTATTACATTAAGTAATATATTTCTGTCACAGTTTCTTCTAATTAAACCAAACTTTTATTTTGAAATGCTGCTGTGAAATCCTTTATGTTTTTGTTTGTATATAATATGACAACCTACTTTTGATTTATTAATCCAAAACAAGCAGGTAAAACAGGCTCATGTAAATGAATTATTCTTCTTAAATGTGACCCACATGTGCTAAAGGACAAAAAGCTATGCATTATAACATCACAAAGACATGAACTGCAATGAGATGAAAAACAATGGCATACTGGAGACCCTTTAGGCAATCATGAACCAATTAAACTGCGGTTACTGAATAAATCTGGTGGTTTATTCGAAAGCACCGTTGCACCTACTGTGGAGCATAAATGCATTAACGGCAAACATAAATGGCTAGTTTGTCTCACGGTTCAGCCTCACAGACTTCCCGCCACTAAGAGAGAACGAACATTCGAAGTAGTGAAATTCAATATGAGGACAAAGTGGAAAACGGGATCGGATAGAGGTGTGAAATAACGGACAAATAAAACATGAGACCTTCTGCATTCCTCTCATTTCTCGCCGCTCCAACGTGAATCCATTCATTTCTGGTCTTGATCCTTTCCTCTGTCTCTCGCATACATTAGTGAAAGTCCCATCAGTCTGTGGGCCGCACACTCTCTTTCTGTGCTAGATAATAGATTGTCTCTGTCACAACGCCAGCAGGCTCAAACTTGCCACTGAATCTAAGGGGGGTCGTCTCAAGGGCATCGGCGCTGTGTGTGTGCTAATGTGAGACTGAAGCTGTGATGTTGTATTTGCTTTGAAACAAACATGATTTATTTGAGTCCTCAAAGGTCACTGAACAACCCCTGATAGCTAATAATGGGAGTTACTGAGCTAAAATAACAAATATGTGCAGAAAAGATTTATAAAAAAGACTACCAGTCCAAGACAAATCTGCATATTGCACAGTCAAGCTTTTGCAAAACAAAAAACCTATTTATGCCAGTCACAGGAGTCAGGGTGTACAGGTTTTTAATTGGTTTAATGAGAAAGACAGGACAAGCAAGATGACAACAAGGACTTTTGAATTAGTCAATGAATGCTAAAGGTCACAGAAAACATGGCAAAAATATTGAAGACTTTGACTTATCTCAAGATTTTCTTTAGCACAACTGTATACATCAATGGGTTCTCCACATTCAAAATTTAACTCATTTATCTGACCCCAAAATCAGGTTGAAAATAATAATAATAATAATAATAATAATAATAATAATAATAATAATAATAAATTGTATTGTTAATAATATTAATCATTTTATTAGACTTGTTAATCATTATAAATACCAACTATATTCTAGTGACTAAATAATATAACTACTACTACTATTATTAGTCATAATATATAAAATACCTAATATACATTTAGATTAATAATAATAATAACAATAAATATAAATATATTTGTAACATTTTAAATGCATTTTTATTATTATTATTATTATTATTATTACATTACAATTATTTTTGGTAGTTAATCTATAAATAAAGTAGTTAACATAATTCTAATACTAATACAAATAATAATAATAATAATAATAAAATAATCAATTGTATTATTATTGATAATTTTATTAGATTTTTTATAATCATAAATACTAACTATACTAAATATGAAAAACAACTAAATACTATAAATGATAATAATAATAATAATAATAATAATAATAAATTATTTTTTTAAATATTTAAATGCATTACTGTTATTGGTAATATTTTTATTATTATTATTATTAAACTACTACAATTACAATATTAAAATTACTTAGCTTTAATCTATAAATAAAATAATAATAATAATAATAATAATAATAAACTACATTGTTATTAATAATTTAATTAGTATTTTAGCATTATGAATGCTAACTTTACTAAATACTAAAAATAAAAATACTATGAAATAACTAACCACTATAAATAATACTGTTGTTGTTGTCGTTGTTATTATTATTATTAAATGATAGACATGGTATTTTTAGAAATGAAAGCAATAATTATGATTATTATTACTACAATATTTTATTAGTCTTAATGTATAAATTACATATCTAATACATTTTGAATAATAATAATTATTTAAAAAATTATATATTTTAAATTTGTAAATGCATTTATAATAATAATAATAATAATAATTATTATTATTATTATTATTATTATTATTATTATTATTATTATTATTATTATTATTATTATTATACAAAATAGTTGGGCACTTTGCATATCAAAAAAAAAAAAAAAGTGTAAATGCGAGACTACTCTCACCCTAACAAGCTAAATTAATCTTCCAGGCATCCTGAAATTAAAATGTGATCGCTTATCACTTTTTTAAAGTGGGAAGTATCAAACCTTATGCTGCCAATCACTGGATGGGATTTAGCCAAGTTAAACTGTTTAACAAATATGATAGTATCTGTTTAA
>JAHKKF010532019.1:3387-23458 GCA_019740295.1 Labeo calbasu
CAAGTTTTGTATTTCATTTGGAAACCAAGGTCCTAGAGTCTGGAGGAAGGGTGGAGAAGCTCATAGCCCAAGATGCTTGAAGTCCAGTGTTAAGTTTCCACAGTCTGTGATGATTTGGGGTGTAATGTTGTCATCTGCTGGTGTTGGTCCACTGTGTTTTTTGAAAACCAAAGTCACTGTACCCATTTACCAAGAAATTTTAGAGCACTTCATGCTTCCTTTTGCTGACCAGCTTTTTAAAGATGCTGATTTTTCATTCACCAAAGACTTAAACTACTTCAGTCTGTGTGCACTGAATTTATTTAATACACGAGTTTCACAATTTGAGTTGAATTACTGAAAAAAATGAACTTTTTCACGACATTCTAATTTATTGAGATGCACCTGTGTATATGACTGTGTCAGCATGATATCATTTTGTATATGTGTGAGATATTTCAGGGCTGAACTAGCTGCTGTCTGCTATTTTAAGCAGCTGTTTGGTTGATTCGATAGCGACATCATCATTTGCTTCCATCACCTTCATCACCTCCACCCACAACCCCTTTTACAGGCCTGAGGGTGCTTCGCACACCTGTGTGACCTCCATAAGGCCTCCTGCCCGGCCTGTCCACACCTCTGCACAGACTCACACTCACACACGCTGATAAAATGTGCCATCAACATGTTTGACCCTTCAGCCCACACCTGCAGCGCAACACGATCTATTTCCAGCTGTTGTAATGTTATGAAAGCGGTCTAAAAAAAGAAACTGAGAAAGTCTTCATTGATTTAGAAAAACTCTCCCACTGCTGTTACAGCTTGAGTCTTAAAGGAACAGTTCATCTTTCTTTCTTCAATCAAACACAAAAGGAGATGTTTGCAAAATTAATAATAAAACAACAAAATATGACCTACGTTTCTCCTTGCTGTCTCCACGATGTTACAAGAATGACATACCGCTCGGCACATCAATCTTGGAAACTATGAAGGACATGTACATTTCCACAGGTAGGGCTTTAGAGTCAGTAAATTTCATTTGACAAAGAGCACTGCCGTTCACATTATATATTGTTTACACACATAATTCTGAATTGCGGCTTTAATGTGTTTTGTGAGGGCAAGCATTTATCCAGAGCGCCCACGTCAGAGCTGCTAAACAAAGAATTGTATTGCAGTGGGACCGGAGTCTGCTCTGCACTTCAAAGACAGCCGTTTTTAGAGATACGATCGCTTCTGAGTTGCCTCCCATGGTTTTAATGGGCTTCTAATTATTGCCATGGTAATGCAGTATGCCTCTCACCTGTTATTTTATTGGGCCGAGTGATCCCAAATCCTTTTAAATGGCTCATTAGGCAGCTTCAGGGGCAGACAGACAGCAAACCGCATTTACGCTTTTTCTTTTTTCAAGACATAATGAGCAAACTAGATAATATTTTGATCCAGTGATGAAGCTTTTAAAAGCTATTTATGTAAAAATGCTATATACCTGTCTGCGCTTTGATCAGATATCCCTGATTAACCTGCAACATCTGATGAGGCTTCACGTCATATTTGAAGTCATGATTTTGCGGGAAATTCTTCTGTTAATGGTTGTGTTTTGTAACTGGGTGAAGTGATTTATTATTTATGTGTACTTAATATTAATTGGTTTCTTACCCTTTAGAAGATGCATTTAATCGAAAGCTTCTTACTTTGTTATTGCTGTGATGATATCTCAAGGGCACAAGAAAGAACTTGCAAGTTCATAGGAGCCTTTTTATATTTCCTGGACTGCTGTTATTCTTTTCTTCACCGTTGTGCTACTTCTTTCTAAGGCTTTTATTAGTAGTGCTTGCTGAAGTAAGAAGAAATTTGCCTAAATTCTTAACTTTAGGATACTGATACAAGATGTTTTATGTTGATAAATAATATACAGAATTTATTTAATTTAATTATTTATTTTTTTATTTAATTTAATAATTATTTTATTATTTTATTATACTGATACAGAATGTTTTATTTTTTGAAATATCTGATCAATAATATGCAGAACTGCAACAATAAAAATTAATAATCATTTTATTTTAGATTTTATTTTATTTACATACATTTTCAATTTTATGATACTAATACAGGATGTTTTATTTTGAAATATCTGATAAATAATATGCAGAACGGCAACAATATTTTATTTTATTTACATTTTCAGTTTTATGATACTGATACAGGGTGTTTTATTTTGAAATATCTGATAAATAATATGCAGAACTGCAACAATGAAAATAAAAATGAATCATCATCATTATTATTATTTTATTTTACTTTATTTATATAATTTTTCAATTTTATGATACTGATACAGGATGTTTTAATTTGAATCTATCACATTATTTATCTAATAAATAATATGCAAAACGGCAACAATATTTTATTTTATTTATTTTCATTTTCAATTTTATTATACTGATACAGGATGTTTTATTTTGAAATATCTGATAAATAATATGCAGAATTTCAACAGTAAAAAATAACAATGATAATTTTAATTTATTTTATGTACATATATTTTCAGTTTTATTATGCTGATACAGGATGTTTTATTTTGAAATATCTGATAAATAATATGCAGAATTTACCCATTTACATAAATGTTTAATTATATGACAATAATTAAGGATGTTTTATTGTGAAATATCTGATAAATAATATGCAGAACTGCAACAATATTTTATTTTATTTTATCCCAGTAAAGCATTCCAGTCCTCCTCAGCTGGCACAACCTGGCAACCTCTTAGACGTCTGTGTGCTCCATTAATTTAACAAATCAATTGTGCTGCAATTAATTATGTTTGCTTCGAGAACGCGATCAATTCACAGATCTTTAATCTAATAAATGGGCTAAAAAACAAGCACTGTGCCAGACATCAAACTATACACTCCCAATTTGTTGCTGTGCCAAGAGTGAAGGATATGGCAACAAGATGGAAAATCGATCCCTGTAAGATATATCTGTCCAACTCAAATTATGTACCACGATATGAATCATCTCAACAGTACAATCGAGACGTCTGCAAACTGTCCATTTACACGTGATAAGCAGCTCTTGTAAAAGTCCTTTGTTGTGTGTTTCTGCAGGGTCAGGTGATGTTCAGGAACGGGGAACGCATGGGAACCATCAAATTCACCCAGTTTCAAGGTAAGTCCATTATTGGTCATTTTTCATGGTTAACAAGCCTTTTTATAGGAAATGCAGGATCAGATTCGGATCTTTCAGCCAATGTTGATCATCCACCATCTTAAACGAACATCTCACTCCGTGATAGTGTAATTTTGTAGAGTAGGTGCGACAAATATCTCAGCGTGGCGATTGTGCCATACATCACGTAGACGATCGGCATGCTCAGCGGCAGCGTCGGCGCCGTCCTGTAGCTTAATGGGGTCAGAGAATTCCCCTGCTCGGCCCTCTGATGTGATTAATCTAGTGTGTGTGTGTGTGTGTGTGTTTCCTGAGGGCAGGGGAGATTAACTCTGGTTTGTGGGATTTAATCTCGGAGCAGGGATTCCCCCCTCGCACCCCACGGCAGCCGCAGGCCAGCGTTTCCCACCCTCTTCAGTCTTATCTGCTTCAGCGCAGAGGCTTCCCCCCCATAGTGTGTTACATCACCTCTTCAGACTGTATTTGTGAGCAGGCCACAGGATCGGAGGGCTGTTTGGCTGAGGGGTGATTGAACTGTCTGTCAATATGAAGGCGAATGGAAGTCAGGGAAAAATGATGAAAAAAAGAAAGGAGACGCTGTTATCAGCAGTGCACTAGAGAGCGTCTCCTTCTACACCCAGAACAATCACCACTCACACTGGCTCAAAGCTCAAGCTTGCTTTGGGCTCCTTCTTTATTTGGAGTTCTCACTCTATTACTGTGCTTTATGTCTTTCTTCATCACTCAAAATCATATTCTCTCAGTCGCCCTCTTTCTCAGTCATTATTTACTCACATTATGTGAGACTTAATGACTTAAAATATATATATAATAGCAATAAGGCAATAATAATTAGTTCAAATAAAGTGTCAAAAGCAAGTAATCATATGGTTTTATTAAACAAAACTGCTAAAATACATAATGTATTATAAACAATAGTGCTAGTGTACATTACGCATTATAACAAATGCCTGCAGAGGGCGCCAATGGCCTGACGATTGTTTTTACACTTTACTGCGCGATCTAATCTGTTTAATGTTGACTCAACAACATTTACTTAAAATGTCCACATAATCTTTAATATTTGGCCATTTCTTTATGATAGAAAAGCTACAGCCACTGTCATTTCTTGAATATGTGGACATCAATACGTGTAAACTCAGAGTGAGGGTTTAAACTTTTATTTTGAAATCGCAATAACAAGTTAGCGTTGACGAAGATAATGATGTATTTTCCTGTTTGCGGAGGTTTATAAATAATTTACCTTACAAATCTGATGAAATAGCGCAGGTTGCGTTTCCAGGTGAACGTTATAATAAACCCAAACTCACAACAACATGCAGAGATGGGAGTTTGAGACACTCCACACATGGAAATAATAACAGTTTGTGTAGCAGCATTTAGTACTGTGAAAGGAGCCACTCTAAGATGCACGTACGTAACCTACACGCATGTGAATAATTATAGCACATATATTAAACTCGCATCCCATATATTTATTTAATTGAGTCGTAGCGTTTGTGCATTCTTAAAAACATTATGCTTTATTACGATTTTTAAACAGGGTTTGGAATGCGCCACTTCCGGTATTTTGCCGATTACTCCACAAGGGCAAAATACAAGCTAGGATTTTTTTTATAATCGAATACTCAAATACAAACGAGAAATCGTTGCAGCCCTAGTCAAAATATTAACATGTTTGACATCCTGGATTGAATTATAGTCTGAAACTAGTCATGCCCATCATATGTTACAGGATTCTGTAAAAGTCCACAGACTTGCTACGACTTTCATAAACTGTCGATGACGAATGGTAAACTGGGGCAAAAACCGGGGCAAAAGTTATGTAGCATATTTCAGCTTTGAGTCATTCAGTCACTCACTTTCTCAGTTATTCACCCATTTTCTTTATTCATGAAATAACTGTATTTCAGTAGTCACCCAATGAATCACACACTGACTCAGCCTTTCTATCATTCACACAAAATTACTTCTTAATGAGTTTTTAATTAGTATTTTAACTTGTTTTCCAGAAAAAACATCCCTGATACAAGATGTACAGTATTTACTGAAGAAGCAACCCTGCATTCAAGATTTCATTCACTTGTTTTCATAGTGCATCATTAATGCAAGTGTGTTTTTTCTTACTGTACTTGGAGATTTCTTCACTGTTAAACGTCAGTGTAGACGAGGATCATTTTAATTTTAAAACGTCATTTTAAAATTGACCTATGTACTATGTCAAAAGATCAGGGGAATTTGCATCAAGCGCTTTGCTTTGCTGAGAGTTCCATTCATTTCCAACCTCTCTCTCTCTGCACTTTATTCTCTCTCTCTTCATCTCTCACTGTTAAAGGATAGGAAGGGGTAGCCCAGGCTGAATATTTAAAGACATTCTGATCCTCAATTGAGCCTGCCATCCATCTTTAGAGTCCCAGTCTGTCAGCTTCTATATCACACCCACTGCCAGCACACACCAGACCATCTGGACAAGACACTCAGAGCCGTGTCTTAACCTAGTTATTTGACAGTGACCTCCTGGCAAGATCGTGTTCTGGCCAAACTGTTTCTTTCTCACTGCATTTTTGACAAAGACGTAAGCCTGACCAACATATAAGTCTTTGCAAATTATAACAGTTGACAGCTAGTAACTGAACACTGTTTATTAGTTTACAGGCTTGCGGTCTTTGTAGTGTCTTATTGATCTCATGGTCAAAGTACCTGAACGATGACGTTCTCTACAGCAAAATCATGTACACGGACAGCACTGATTATTCACAGTCAATGATTGTCTGATTGTAGAGCGCAAAAACCACCATGTACTGTTTAAATTGTTATTTATATTTGACCTGGTTGAACCCACAGCAGCAGGGAAAACCTAAAACTGTCAGATGAATTGCAATGAGCAGAATGTGGGTTGGCATGTAAATTCATATTCATACAGTTAACGTTTAGCATTATCAGTCTTGGAAACACATATGTTTCCAGAAGCTAAATGATAAATATCTTATTTTCTATGTTCTCTGTTTTTAAGTGAGTTTTCTTCCCTGTGAGTGTGACAGTCAATACATAAGCAGTTGTGAAGCACACACCAGGGAGAAATATTGAGTTTTTGGAATAGACTTGCTTTGTATTTGGCCTCTGAGAGTAAGTCTTGTTCTGCTGGGAAGTTATTGACACTAAGCTTCATTTTATTGGATCTGTGGATACGTAACCTTAAATTTCACCTAACCATCCAGTTTTTGTCATAGTTCTATGTTATTCGTGAAAACAAGGCTTTTTATTTTGTCAGTGATAATAAAGACAAAGCAAAAAAGATGTATCATGATGATGATTAAATAAGAAAAAAGAAAAGAAAAATGTTAACAATGCACTTACAGTGTTTTTAGAAGAAGAAATGGGTATTTTTTGATAGCGGGTTAATTAGCTCATTCAAAAGCGTTCTTTTCATATGAAATTAAATTATTAAATATTCATTTTTTTGTTCATTCGAATTTGGTCGTTTACAGTTTGACATATTTTCATCATTTCATTATCTGTTTGTATGCATATTTTCATACACTACAGTTCTAAATTTAGGAAAAGTAATAAAGCAGCATAACTATTATCAACTTTGATATGAATAAGAAATGTTTCTTGAATATCATAAAACATTTCTTATTTTTCTAAAAGAAAACTTCTGTTTTAAGCTGTAAAAATACATAATATGACAGTTTTTACAGTATTTTTCATCAAATAGATGCAGAATTTACACAATGGAGTGTTGTATTTTGCACCAAAATGGTGTTTTTGTGGACTATATTACAGTATATAACATTTCGTTCGTAGCAAAGTGAGCTAAAATTGAAAAATACACTACCAGTCAAAGATTTTTGAACAGTAAAATTTTTAATGTTGTTTAAAGAAGTCTCTTCTGCTCACCAAGTCTGCATTTATTTGATCCAAAATACAGCAAAACCTGAAATATTTTTACTATTTAAAATAACTGCTTTTTATTTGTAATATATTTTAAATTTAAATTTATTTCTGTGATCAAAGCGAAATTTTCAGCATTGTTACTCCAGTTTTCAATGTTGCATGATCCTTCAGAAATCGTTTTAACAGAAACATTTATTATTATTATTATTATTGTTATTAAGGTTTAAACAGCTGAGTACATGTTTTGTGGATTCTTTGATGAGTAGAAAGATCCAAAGATGAGCATTTTTGTGAAATAAAAAGCCTTTGTAACATTATACATTATACCATTCAAAAGGTTGGAGTTTTATTATAATTTTTTATTTTATTTATTTATTTATTTTTTGGTAAGGGTGGTAAATAAAGCATCCTTAAGATAAGATGATAAAATGTTACAAATGATTTCTATTTCAGATACATGTTGTTCTTCTGAACTTTGTATTCATGCAGGAAACCTGCAAAAATTCTACTCTGCTGTTTTCAAAATAATAATAATAACAACAAATGTTTTTGAGCAGAAAATCAGAATATTAGAATGATTTCTGAAAGATCATGTGTCTGGAGTAATAATGGTAAAAATTCAGCTTTGAAATCACAGAAATAAATTACATTTTAAAATATATTCACATAGAAAACAGTTATTAAAAAAAATGTTTTAAAAATTTACCATTTTTGCTGTATTTTGGATGAAATATGCAGATCAAAAATCTTTTGACTATAGTGTATAAAAAGACTAAATTTTGACTTCATTTTAAAGGACATTTTGTCAAAAACAAAGTGTGCAAAAATTCAAAGACCTTGTCAGTGAAGCTGTTTTTGAGACAGTGTTTGTTTCAAATAATTGTTTTTGCAGATTCACTAATCAGGTGCCTTTTAATTGATGTGCAAATGCATAAGGTTGCAGTTTCCATTGTTTTTCAGGTCAGCACCACCCTGAGCATTTTAGGACAATATGCTGGACTACTTCTGCACTGGAGTGCACAGAAACTAAATTTACTGTCTATTGTCTTGTTTCTCTCTGGGGGCCGCCGGCTTTGAACACACTGCTCTTATCGCCGCTGTCCTCTTGTTCTTCCTGTCTTTCACAGAGGGTCAAGAGGTGAAGGTGGGCGAGTACAACGCCATTGCAGATGTACTAGACCTTATCAACAACACCATCAGGTTCCAAGGTAGGAAAAGCCCTGTTTTGGTGTGTTTGCAGGTCAGCGTTTGACTGAGTGAAAGAGAGAGAGAGAGACAGAAAGTTCACACGCCTGCCAATGTTGTGTACTCGCTGTTCCATGTGTGGTCATCTGAATAATTCAAGAGTTATTTTTCTGTTTGCCCACATTGACATTCGTTTTCGTATAGTCCCTGGATATTTATTTTCTTTTCAGACTGCCTCTGTGGAAAACAGTGGTGGACAGGAAGTAAAACACTTTATTGTCTTTAATGGAACTTGTTAAGAGGATCTGAGGGAATCATTTGGCATACTTACCCTGTAAAACCTGACATATGAAATAATAGTGGGAAAAAAAGTTCAAAGACTGACCACAACTGAGCTTGTTTTCTAAATTCGACTGAAAAAGAGTCTAAAACATTTGCTTCTGAATGAATAGCAGATAGGCCTCACAGTTGTACAGTATATGAAAACAGCCAGGTTGTCAAGACATCGAGTTTCTTCACGCAAACAACTCTTGACTCATTTTGGTGACTCCTTTGGTTTAAGTGCTCGACCCGTCTTCCAACTTCTCATTATGATGTAAGATCTAATCGCATCTTACATCACTATCACCGCCACCGTTTTTAAACCCGTCCACAAACATTATTACATAACCTTGTGCAGAAATAGAGCTAATATGTCACATTAGTGACTAGATAACCCCATCAATTCTCTTTCTAGTTGGCATTTTAAAACCTGAGTCATTTAAATTACAGAGGAGCGTCTTCCTAGATGTTGAAAGCTTTCTCAGAGGTGACGTTCATGGAGGTGACTCTGAGGCGAACTGACTGTGAACCATCATGACTCTTGTAGGTGTTGAACCGCCGAAGGATCGGACGTTTGTGCGTTTGCAGCGCCGGCAAATAAATGTCCCCCTCTACAGCATCCTGTCTACCATCACTATTCTGGGCATGCTCATGGCAGGAGCCTTCCTCTTCTTTAACATCAAAAACCGCAACCACAGGTCAGTGCTGAGCAAGACTGTGAAAGGAAGTAGTTGAAAAGTGAGTCCACATTGAAAATCTGGAATCGTTTGTTTCATATGGAAATCAGTTTTAGGATTTTGATAAAATGTAAAAGAGAAAAGTTATGATAGAAAAAGTGGTCCCATTTTATATTAGGTGGCCTTAACTACTATGTACTTCCATTGTACTTACACCACCAGATTTGTAATGTTTTTAACGACGTCTCTTCTGCTCACCAAGCCTGCATTTATTTGATCCAAAGTACAGCAAAGACAGTACAATTTTGAAATATTTTTCCATTTAAAATAATTGTTTTCTATTTAAATATATTTTGTCATGTAATTTATTCCTGTGATTTTAGCGTCATTACTTCAGTCACATGATCCTTTAGAAACCATTCTAATATTCTGATTTGCTGCTCAAAAAACATTATTGTTATCATTATTATGTTGAAAACAGCTGAGTGGAATTTTGTTCAGGTTTTTTTTGATGAATAGAAAGTTCAAGAACAGCATTTATCTGAAATAGAAATCTTTTGTAGAATTATAAATGTCTTTATCATCACTTTTGATCAATTTAAAGCTTCCTTGCTAATTAAAAGTATTAATTTCTATTATTTATTTCCCCCAAAAAATATATTGACTCCAAGGTTTTGAATGGTATAGTGTATAATGTTACAAAAGCTTTTTATTTCAGATAAATGCTGATCTTTGGATCTTTCTATTCATCAAAGAATACTGTAAAAATGTATTCAACTGTTTTTAAATATTGATAATAGTAATAATAAATGTTTGTTGAACAGCAAATCAGGATCATGTGACACTGAAGACTGGAGTAATAATGCTGAAAATTTAGCTTTGATTACAGGAATAAATTACATTTTAAAATATATTCAAATAGAAAGGCCATTTTAAATAGCAAAAATATTTTACAAAATTACTGTTTTTGCCATACTTCGAATCAGATAAATGCAGGCTTCTTAAAAAACATTAAAAACCTTACTGTTCAAAAACTTTTGACTGGTAGTGTATAATTACATGTATAGTTACACTATTAACCAAACCTTTACATCTTAACTCACCTTTAAACCTTATACCACCTAACCTGTCCCTAACTTACCCATATCCCACCTCAATAGCAGCTAAAGTGTTTTGCAATACAATGTGAAAACAATAAGTACATTGTACTTACTGATTGATGAAAGTACATAGTAGTTAAGGCCACCTAATATAAAGTGGGACCGAAAGAGTTAAAATTTAAGATTCTGCATTCATTTTAGTTCCCTATTGAAAACACTACGGTTCACAAGTTTAGGGGCATGAAGATTTTAGGTTTTTTAAAGAAATGAATAATTTTATTCATCAAGGATGCATGAAATTAATCATCAGTGGCAGCAAATACATTTATAATGTCGCAATTTAGTTTCAAATAAATGCTGTCCATTTAAACTCTATTCATCAAAGAATCCTGAAAGAAAGTATGTTTGAAATGTTTCTCAAGGACCAAATGAGGACATTAGAATGATTTTTAAAGGATCGTGTGACACTGAAGACTAAAGTAATGATGCAGAAAATTCAGCTTTACCATCACAAGAATAAATTATGTTTTAATATTTAAATAGAAAAATATATTTTAAATTGTAATAATATTTCCCATTTTAATGTTGTTACTGTATTTTTTGATTTACATCTATCTGTGTATCTGTCTTCTTTCCTTTTTTTATTACTGTTCTGTTGTCCTGCACCTGAGCCCAATTTGGGTTTTGGATGTGCACACCTTTTTTTTTTTTTTTTTTAAATATTCTTCATTCCCAGAAGACTTCTTTGATTTCAAACCTATTCTGATAATATTACTTACAATTGGAGAAATGTATATAAATAGTGCAAAATAAAGGCACTTTTACAAGTGGTTTCAGACTTTTAGAACCTGCTATATATGACACAGGTGTAGATGCACATTTAATTGCAGTAGTTAATAATAAATGAAATGTGAATATTTAATGTGTCAGATGTGTGCTTCCCTCCATCTGCAGGCTGATCAAAATGTCGAGTCCCTATATGAACAACCTGATCATTCTGGGGGGCATGCTGTCATACGCCTCCATTTTCCTCTTCGGTCTGGACGGGTCCTTTGTGTCAGACAAGGAATTTGAGACCCTCTGTACTGTAAGTAATAACTGATTTCTGTGAATCAAAAAGTGAACATGGGTAGACCATGAGTTAGTTGTTATACTTTTCAGTCCCATAAACATTGTCAGTGTGCTTTGTCATTTTTTTCCTAGCTACAAAAAGCTATAAAGGATAAATAGTCACAATGATAAGGAAGCATGTAATGACTTCAGCGTGCAGGACATTGATAATTATTATAATATACTATAGGACTAATTGATGTTTTAAACATGCAAAACCAGTGCTGGAGAAAACAAATTGTGCGACTGGACATTTGACTTAAAACCTTTTAAAAGATTGAGACAACTTCCCCTGAGACAACCAGTCCTGGTCTGCTCTGTATTTGAATCTGAACACTTTTCACCTCTGATACTCAGACTGTGTCACCAAACTGAGTAAGCATGATTGGATGTGTCTCGTCACGCTTCCACTGCCTTTTTGCATGTGACCATAATCCACCTTTTAATTACGAGGCTTTGGCTACCGCAGTAGCTTGAGACTCAGGGGAAATAGCTCACAAATGTGTTGAGCGGGACACATGCTACCTGCCTGAAATGGGTCCATCTTTCCAGCCTGAGAAAATGAAGGCTTGCATTGCAATATTCAGGATAGGGTGAAATCGGGCAAATAATATTCATGCTTCTTTATTAAATAAAATAAATTATTTTATTTCGTTTTGCCTGTTTGCTTGCTTGCTTTACCCTAGACAAAATGGGTTGACCTTTTCAGGGCTCAACAATAAAGACTGTTTCTGCTAACATTTTTTTAACATTAGCAACCTATTTTTAGAGAAGAGGTCTGCGCCGATAGCCTCACGCGTAGTGTGCTGACACATAGCGCCGTTGCAGTTTTGGCAACGACCTGAGTTTGAGTCCCAGCTTGCAGTCCTTTACCATTCCTGTCCCCTCTCTCTCTCTCCCACTTTGTTTGCTGTCTATGTACTGTCCTATGCTAATAAAAGGCAAAAATGCTAAAAATAAATCTTAAAGAAAAGAAATTACTTATTCACAATTATTTTGAAATGAAATTATAATACAGTACTAATTGATGTTTCAAACATGCAAAACCAGTACTGGAGAAAACAAACTTTTATGCAACTGGACATTTGACTCAAAACCTTAAGTTCAAAAGTTTACACTTGATTCTTAATACTGTGTTGTTACCTGAATGATCCGCAGCTTTTTTTTTGTTTTGTTTTTTAAGCGATAATAGTTCATGAGTCCCTTGTTTGTCCTGAACAGTTAAACTGCCTGCTGTTCTTTATAAAAATCCTTAATTTCCCACAAATTCTTTGGTTTTCAGCATTTTTGCATATTTGAACCCTTTCCAACAATGACTGTATGATTTAAAATAGTTCAAAAGTTTTCACCCCCCGGAACTTAATGCAACGTTTTTCCTTCTGGAGCATCAGTGAGTGTTTGAACCTTCTGTAATAGTTGCATATGAGTCCCTCAGTTGTCCTCAGTGTGAAAAGATGGATCTCAAAATCATACAGTCATCGGAAAGGGTTCAAAAACACAAAAATGCTGATAAAACAAAGACCTGAAAGATTTTTCTGAAGAAGCAGTTTAACTGTTCAGGACAAACAAGGGACTATGGTCTGCCTCCCCCCTAATTATCATCATCATCCCGTCCGGTAATCGCCGCCCTTCACCAGGCTCCCAACAGGAGTGGGCGTGTGAGAGAGGAGGGGCGCTGAAATAGTCAGGTCTGGCGGCGTGTGATGAGGCGCACCTGACGTGAATGAAGCCTCATCACCGCCGCTGCTGAAATGATGAGCGCGCCTCTCCTCGGGAGACCGGTCTCTTCCCCATGCATGCATGCTGGTGTCATTGTGGGTCCAGGAAGGGCGCGTTGAGGGATCGAGTGCTGCCGAGACGGCTGCAGGCCAGGATGCCGGTCCGTTTAATCTCCAGAAGTGCCGTGGTGCAAAGTGGATGAAGCCGCTAGACGAAGCCGCCGCCCCTCGCACCGCGGACCTCAGAGGGGAGCGCGTGCGCCCGCCGGACTCCGCCCCTTACCTGGACCCTTCCTTCTTGAACACTTCCCCTTCTTTACGGAACCCCCAGCACGACGTGGAAATCAGATCCCCTGTTTATTTTTGACACTTTTATTTACCCCTTTTTGGACACTTTTTGGTTATTTTATGTCTCTGAGGCCTGACGTCACGCCCACTGTGTCTGTCGTTTTGCTCCTCCCGCCACAGGATTCATAAACAACTAGCAAAAACACAGCTGTGGATCATTCAGATAAGAACACAGTATTAAAAATCAAGTGTATGTAAACTTTTGAACAGGGTCATTTTTATAAATTCAACTATTACTAACTCTATAACCACTATGAATTCATAAACACATTTGGTGGAAATACTCACATATGATGATTTAATTATGATTTTCAAACCTTTTATGTGTCCAACTTTTAACATGTATTTGGTGACTTAATTTACTTCAAAGAATTCATAACCACATCACACATAAAACCACATCAAAACCTAAAATCTACATGATCTTCAAACAAGATCTAGTGACAGCACTGCAGTTCCAAAACTGGCCCCAAACTTTCCAACACTTATCTCCTTATCGTTGACTCCTGCCTTTTACATGCCGAGATTTTATTTCCCAGAGGAGCTCAGAATAAAGAATACTGGATCTGTGGGAGAGAGCGAAAGAGACAGAAGATGAAGGGAGGACAAAGAGAAAAAATTATGCCTCGGGAACTTCCACAGAATTCACTTCACACCCTGGCACCCAATTTGCTTTCCGATAGTGGATGTGGAATCATTAGATTTTATGGTTTTGTGGTCTCTGCTGCTTTGTATTCTATAGACTGGCCGTAGAGTCCAATCTTAGCATTTCAGTGCCTAAATTATAAGAACTTTTGATTTGTAGCAACCTTGATTTATTTTCACATTTAATGTTTTTAGGTCCGTACATGGATTCTCATTGTGGGTTACACAACAGCATTTGGCGCCATGTTTGCAAAGACCTGGAGAGTGCATGCTATCTTCAAGAATGTAAAGATGAAGAAGAAGGTGAGAAATGGGTTTTCAAAGCATATCAGATACAACATTGCACACCATCTACATCTTGAAGTAAACCACATGGAGTGACACTGCATGCATAGCTAACTTGGCTGAAAACACTGGCTGAGTTCGAAAGCTATAAGTGATATTATTTTATATTTTTATTATATTATATTATTTTATATTTTTATTATTATTTTCTTAATTTAATTTTTTGGTCATTTTTAGTAGTTTTTTTAGTAAATATTTAAATATTTATTTTTATATTTTATATTTTTATATTTTAATTTTTAATTTTATGTTTTTAGATTTTAGTAATTTTGTTATGGTCATTTTCAGTAGTTTTTATTTTATTTGAATTTTAAATTTCTTTTTACTTAGCTTTTATTTTATATTTTAATTTAATTTTCTATACATATATTTTAATATGTGTTAGATGTTAGTAATTTTATGGTTGTTTTTTGTACTTTTATTTTGTTTTATTTTTCAAATATTTTTTTTTTAGCTGTTTTTTTACTTAGCTTTTATTTTATATTTAATTAGCTTTTATTTTATATTTTTATTGTTTTCATTTTATGTTTTTAGATTTTAGTAATTTTTTGTGGTCATTTTCAGTAGTTTTTATTTTATTTAATTTTTTAAATATTTATTTTTAGCTGTTTTTTTTTACTTAGCTTTTATTTTATATTTTAATTTACTGTTTTATGTTTGAATTTTTGTTAGATTGTAGTTTACTTAGCTTTTATTTAATATTTAATTAGCTTTTATTTTAGATTTTAATTTAATATTATTTTATATTTTAAATTTTATGTTTTTAGATTTTAGTCATTCTGTTATGGTTATTTTCAGTAGTTTTCATTTTATTTAAATTTTACGTATTTCTTTTTAGCTGTTTTTTAAAACTTATATTTTATTTTATATTTAAATAAAATATTTTAATTTTTGTTAGATTTTAGTGATTTTATGGTTATTTTTAGCAGTTTTTAGTTTATTTTTTGAATATTTTTAGCTGTTTTTTTTAACCTAGCTTTTGTTTTATATTTTAATTTATGTATTACTCTATTGCTTTGTTTTAAGCAACAGGGCTTGAAATTCGTAGGGTAGGAGGGGGTAGTGACGCTGGATGTAACTAAAAATCTCATCACATTTAACTGTTATTAACTGTTTATCTGCCACGTTGTTCAGCGCCAGTCTCCGCTGTGCAGTTAGTTTCACTGGTTAAGGTTAGGGTAAGGTGTGGATATAAGCTCAAAATGAATCAACTGTCATGAATCTTGTATAATTTTTTAATTTTTTTTAAAATATCGATATTCCGTTTTTGAGAATCGATACAGTAACGTCAAACAAAATATCGCGAGACACACGTGTACCGATATTTTCTTACACCCCTGGTCTTCAGTGTCACATGGTCCTTCAGAAATCATTATAATGTGTTGATTTGGTGCTCAAGAAGCATCTATTATTAATATCAATGTTTTTTGGATAGTAAATAGCATTGTAAATACCTTTACTATCTCTTTTGGTCAATTAAAAAGTCTTTTTGACCCCAAACTTTTGAACAGCAGTGTATATCATAGTACCGCTAGTCATATGGCATAACTGATTGGGTTCCAGTGAGGCAGAACACACAGGAACTGGAATAATTTGTCATCTGACACATAATGGTCACACATCAGTGCATTTTAATGGTGGTCATTATATAGAAGAATCACAATACCAAAAACGGAACAATACTGCAGTTTATACATGGATGCTGGAATGAAAGAGAGAGATAATTAAAGAAGGAGAGACAAGTTCCATGCTTAAAACATCATGGGAAAGCAGCTTTGCCACTGGGCTGTCAGCTGTGTCATTTTTCGCCTGCCAAAAAGCTAAAATATAGAAATGCTGTCTCCACTGAAGGTCAGTTTGCTGTCTCCATGCACAGTTTCCTCACACATCCCGAATCAGCCAGCACTGCCGGTGCTAACCAATGAATCTCTGATCTCCTCTAAAGAACAGTGTCTTCCTGCTCTGCTAGACACGATCTTCACAAGTCTATGTGTGAATTTCCTCCACAAGAAAAAGCATCGCACTGCTATGGGGAATAGTACAGTCGGTTTCTTTTGAACCGAAGCTACGCACACGTGCGTCCACGCGGCTCTTTAACACAACAGATTCATGCAGGCACGCTGACCTCCTTTCATACGCTCTTTCTCTCGCTGCTCTTGTTTTTCAATGCAGTGTAAGAATGTGGCGAGCGAAGCAGCTGATACTGTATGACAGTGCTGTAAAGGATGGCTAGCCACAGCTCCAGCACCCTGCTGGCCATCTTTATTTATAGAGTTCGCAGCCTACTTCCATTGCTGCAGTCAGAATCAGTGGGATGAGATCAAGAGAAACATACACAGAAAGAGAAAGTAAGACAGAGGGTGGTAAACATTGCTGCAGAGAACTAGCCATAACTTCAAAGTAATATTCCAGGTTCAGTACAGTGTTATCATAGTATTATTGTTAACACTTTACAATAAGGTGTCATTTGTTAACATTAGTTATGTGTTACTAACATGAAAGAACAATGAGCAATACATTTATTACACTGTTTATTAATCCACAGTCATTCCTTGGTTGTTCATGTTAGTTCACAGTCCATTAACTAATGTTAACAAACACAACTTGTGATTTTAATAATGCATTAGTAAATGCTGAATTTAACATTAACTAAGACCAATAAATGCTGTATGTTTGTTAGGGTCATTTTTAGTAGTTTCATGTTTTTAAAATATTTTTTAGCTGTGTTTTTTATTAGTTTTTATTTTATATTTAATTAGCTTTTTATATTTTAATGTAATCTTATTTTATATTTACATTTTTTATTTTCATTTTTGTTAGATTTTAGTAATTTTGCATTTTTAGGTAGTTTTTATTTTAATTTATTTGTTAAATATTTCTTTTTAGCTGTTTTGTTACTTTGTTTCTTTTATATGTTTTATATGTAGCTTTTATTTTATGTTTTAGTCTAATAATATAGTTTATTTTGTTATATTTTAGTATTTTTGTTATGGTAATTTTTTAGTAGTTTTTATTTTATTTTTTAAATATTTCTTTTTAGCTTTTTTCTTTTACTTAGCTTTTATTTTATATTTAATTGTCATTTTATATTTTAATGTAATATTATTTTATATTTACATTTTTTTAACATTTTACATTTTTTAATTTTTGTTAGATTTTTGTCATTTTGTTATGGTAGTTTTTATTTTAATTTACTTGTTAAATACTTTTTTAGCTTTTTTATACTTAGCTTTTATATTTACTTAGCTTTTATTTTAGATTTTAATCTAATATTATAATATATTTTATTTTGTTATTTTTATTTTTGTTAGATTTTAGTAGTTTTGTTAAATATTTCTTTTAAGCAGTTTTGTTTTACTTAGCTTTTATTTTTATATTTTAGTTTTTTTATATTTTAATGTAGTATTATTTTATATTATATTTTTTTATTTTAATTTTTGTTATATTTTAGTAATTTTAAATATTTAATATTAAATATATAATATTATAAAATATAATATTAAATATTTCTTTTTAGCTTTTTTAACTTAGCTTGTGTTTTTATATTTAAATAGATTTTATTTTATATTTTATTGTATTATTATTTTATATTTGAATTTTTATATTTAATTTTTTGTTAGATTTTAGTAATTTGGTTATGATCATTATAAGTACTTTTCATTTACATTATTTTATTTTATATTTCTTTTTAGCTTTTTTACTGAGCTTTTATTTTATATTTAATAAGGTTTTATTTTATATTTTAATTTAAGATTATTTTATATTTACATTTTTTTATTTTAATTTTTGCTAGATTTGAGTGTTTTTTGTTATGGTCATTTTTAGTAGTTTTTATTTTATTTAATTTTTTAAATATTTCATTTTAGTTGTCTTATTAAGTATAAAAGTTTTGAGGTAACTAAACTTTCTAAATGATCATTAAGCATTTCTATCACACATTCATCTCTTAAGACTTTACTTTTAAGACTGTGTACAGTAAATTTTAATGTTTACTGTGCATCCATTGTAAGTTTAATGGTAGCCAAATTAATTTCCCAGATGATATCAGTAGAGCTTCATAGAACCCAGAAGATTATTTTTAAGTTTCCATATTCTACACTTTCAGCATTTTTTCCCCCTGGAAGTGTTTCATTATAATTTAGTTTTTATTTTAGTTATTATATAGTAGTGCAGTTTTTACCCTCCTTTTTGAAGCTTTAAAATGGTGAACCAAGCTTCTAAATAGAGCGCTGTCCAGTTATCATCTTAAAAATTTATATTTTGCATCTTTGATCTAATTCCGTGCAAATGTGTTAACATTTGCCACTCTCATCAAATGGTAAGTAAATAAGGAATAAGTTTAAAAATGACTAATGTTGTTCAATATCACTCTGGAAATGCGCAGTCAAGTTGAGTGCATTGAGTTGTATACAGAATATGTCAAAACCCTTTATTTCCATTTGTATTAGAGTTAAGGAGCAACAAAAAAACATCTTTTCCCAGATAATGGAGTTCCAAACAAAAGTTGATGTGATGCAATTCCAGCTTGATACATTGAGTGTCAGTTTTTTTCCCCAGTGTCTTCTCTTCAGTTGCACTTTCACACTCAATTAGCAGTTCTTAACTGGACCCACTACATATAAATAAATTCAGAGACAGGTAATGCCCAGGCTCAGGGCTTTAATTCCCTCCGGCGCTTCAGTGTGCAGGAAGCTGGCAGTGAGCTGACTCCTGCTCCACGCAGTGATGGACTGCTGGACTTTGGCACTCTAAAGCGATGGCTGCTGTCAGGACTATGTTTTGTGAGTGTGCATGTGGGTGTGCCATCTCTTTATCAAGCTGAGAAGCAGTCTCACAGTATGTGACTCCGTGGACAGCCCGTCGCAAATCAGCCGCCGTTCGATGCGGGTCCGGCGGTCCGAGGGGTCCGTTACAGTCTCTCCCTGCTTCGGGGAGCAGCGAGGGCCATGTCAATCACCTCCGCGGATCTAAATCTAGCAGATCTGCCTCTGCTAGATTTAAATCTAAGATAGGAACAAAGGGAGATTGAGCAGATACACACTCAAATGCACAAATGCTTGTTTCTTGTTTAGTTCAGTTCTTGTTCAGATGTTTTTTTGCAGATTATTAGTGTTAAACGGATAGTTCAGCCAAAAACTAAAATGTCTTGATGCTTAAAAGCCACATTTTTGGGCGAACTATCCCTTTAAGTCTTGAATTTCTTTGGTCTTTCAGTCTGATTTCTCCTTTTTTGGAATATATGTCTTTTTTTGGTGGCAAATTATTGTTTGGGCGTAAACCTGCACATGCATCATTCAGAGACTCGGACTGCATTATGGAACATACTGTGTCACAAATAGATGGCATCAGAGATGTGTGCATCTGTAAATTCAATCAGACACAAGCACATGATGGCCTGCATAACTTAGACTGAGCACAAACACAGTCTGACACTAATGCACCACATGCTCTTGTAGACCTGCAGCAATGATCTTATACAAATGGTGAGCAATTTGAACTGTGAATACAAAAGCTTAAACAGAGCTATTGGGTCTTCAAACTAAATGT
>JAHKKF010532020.1:0-23738 GCA_019740295.1 Labeo calbasu
TCACATTTAGAAATCATAAGAAATTATATACCAGTTCAAAACTTAAAATCTCAAAATTCATCCTTTGAAAGGCATTTTAAAATCAGACATTGCATTACCACGAAAACTGTACATCAAAATCATATTACAAATGTTTTCATTCATGAATTATAATAACTTAAGTCTGGATAGTGCATTTTTATGTCTGTGTTCCAAAAATGGGAGTGACATTTAAAAGGCTACATTGACCAAAAGTGACAGGAAAGACAAAAGAGTCCACTTCCAGAACAACAATTTACAAATAATTTACTCACCCCCTTGTCATCCAAGATGTTCATGTCTTTCTGTCTTCAGTCGTGAGGAAAATTATGGTTTTTGAGGAAAGCATTTCAGGATTTTTCTCCATATAATGGACTTCATTGGTGCCCCAATTTTGAACTTCCAAAATGCAGTTTAAATGCAGCTTCAAAGGGCTCTAAACGATCTTAGCCGAGGAAGAAGGGTCTTATCTAGCGAAAAACAATCTGTCCCTTTTTTTGGAAAATAAAAATTTGTTTACTTTTTAAGCACAAAAGCTTGTGTAGCACAGGCTCTGGGATGCACGTCCACGACACTGTGTACTGTTAATTCACGTCGAAAGGTCACTTGGAACGTAGGCAGGGAGTTCAGGAAGTTCAAGTAAGTGTGCTACACAAGTTTTTGTGCTTAAAAAGTGAACAAATTTTTAAGCACAAAAGCTCATGTAGCACACGCTCTGAGATGTGCATCCACGACACTACAAATATTTGCTTATTTGCACTTTGTTAGTCTTTACGGGTCTGTAGTTCCGCCTACGTTCCACGTGACCTTTCGACGTGATTCAATAGTACGTAGTGTCGTGGACGCGTGTCCCAGAGCCTGTTCTACACAAGCTTTTGTGCTTAAACAGTAAACAAATTTTTATTTTCCGATCGTTTCGATTTCCGGCCAATTGTTTCGATTGTTTCGCAAGGAAGACCCTTCTTCCTTGGCTGGGATCGTTTAGAGCCCTTTGAAGCTGCATTTAAACTACATTTTGGAAGTTCAAAATTGGGGCACCAATGAAGACCGTTACATGTTTTCCTCAAAAACCATAATTTTTTCACGACTGAAGACAGAAAGACATGAACATCTTGGATGATAAGAGGGTGAGTAAATTATTTGTAAATTGTTGTTCTGAAAGTGGAGTTCTAAGCAGCACAACTGTATTCAACGCTGGTAATATTAAAGGGATAGTTCACGCAAAAATGAAAATTCTGTCATTAATTACTCACCCTCATGTTGTTCCAAACCTGTAATTCATCTTCGAGAAACAAATTAAGATATTTTTAATGAAATCTGAGAGCTTTCTAACTCTGCATTGACAGCAGTGCAACTGATACGTTTAAGGCCCAAAAAGGTAATAAGGACATCATTAAAACAGTCCATGTGACATCAGTGGTTCAACCATAATTTTATGAAGCTACAAGAATACTTTTTGTGTGCAAAGAAAACAAAAATAATGACTTTCAACTATTTCTTCTCTTCCAAGGTTCAGAAAGTACCTTGAAAGTATTCTCATAGTTTTATACAATTATGGTTGAACCACTGATGTCACATGGACTGTTTTATCAATGTCCTTACTGTCTGTTTGGGCATTTAACGTGTCAGTTGCGTTACTGTCTATGCAGGGTCAGAAAGCTCTCGAATTTCATCAAAAGTATCTTAATTTGTGTTCCAAAGACGGGTTTGGAACGACATGAGGGTGAGTAACTAATGACAGAATTTTTATTTTTGGGTGAACTAATGCTATAACTAATGTTTCTTAAGCACCAAATCAGCATATTAGAATCATTTCTGAAGAATCATCTAGCACTAATGACTAAAATAACGGCTGCTGCACATTTAGCTGTTCCATTGCAGGAATAAATTACAGTTTAAAATATATTATATATATAGACTTTCAAAAGTATACAGGGTACAACGGGGCTAAAGGCACACCCTAAGATGTGCTTTTCACTGTGGCCAAAGTGGATGATTGCAGAAAAATATATACATTCGTATTGAACATTTATGGAGCAACGGATTTTGTGTGAAAATAAATCATACAAGTCGTTTATTTTGTTTAAAAATCTTATAAATGTATGAGGTGGCAAGGGGGACCTTTTACCTCATACACAGGGTAAAGGGCTCACCAGCGTGGGGTAAAAAGCACACAGTATTGATACAAATACTTTAGCTAAAATAATGTTTTTTTTTTTAATAATGTCCAAGTTTAGCACTTTAGCGATTTTTCTACTTTTTTCTGCTTATTTTGATCAATTAAATATTAGTTTTTGTTCAATAAATATACTGTCATTAAAATATGTTAATATAAAACATATTGTAAATTACAGAAACAAAGTTATTTTAAAATGTAAAGATTCTGAAAGCATTGAATGAGATCCCATAGTAATTAAATATAGATTTACAGTAGTAACAACAAAAGATATTTTATTATATGATATGATTATTTCACGTTTTTAAATATGATGGTTTCATTCTAAACATAGTGATTATCTCTAAGATGGACACCCAACATAATATATGATGTTTACCATCTGAATCTAACAGTGTCATGTTAACAAATGGAAAAAAGTCAGACATCTGTTAATTATCATGTTGATTATTGTGCCTTTTAGCCCCAACAGCAGGGGCGCCTTTTACCCCAAATACCATACTTTTACATGTTCTTTCGTTATTTAAAAACTGCTGCTTTAATTATCTTAATTATCAATTCTCATTTGCTAATTAAATCTACAACATTTTTAAAAATATCACCAAATATTAGATCAAGCAAGCACAGAATTGACTTTGCACTGCTGCCTGCAGTGGCGTCAGAGATCAGGTAAATTTGCATGTGTGTCTTGAAAAGCGGATGTTTTTGTAAATGCTACGCCACATTTTTCTGCCATCTAGTGGGTTAGAGAAAAATAATATCAAAGGTGCCTTTTACCCCGGGGGGGCCTTTATCCCTGGTCTACCCTGTATTTTTTTGAAAGTCTTCTGTACTTACCAAGCTTCAGGTGTTTTATTTACGTTCTGTAAAATCGGTTATAGTTTCTTGTGCTCTGAGCTCATTTTTTGTTCCCTCCAGGAGGCTCTGATCATGGCCAGCATGGAACATCCTCACTTGGTGCGGTTATTGGGTGTGTGTCTAAGCCCTACCATTCAGCTGGTCACTCAGCTCATGCCCCACGGCTGTCTGCTGGACTACGTGCACGAGCACAAAGACAACATCGGCTCCCAATTACTGCTCAACTGGTGTGTTCAGATCGCCAAGGTAAGACTTAAAGACCATGAAGATCGCTCTTACAGTATGTATCTAATCTTTTTGCTTTTGATATGGCTTGTGTTTTATTAAAAGTACTACTAATTTCATTAGATGTGAAAAGAAAGTAGAAAGAAATGACTTGCTGCATGTTTAAAGTAAAATTGTGTTAAGATGTGTTTGTTTGTCTGCTGTTTGAACTTGCATTAAAAAACTGTTCAGATGTTCACTCAATCCTCCCAGTCATGCAGCGAGCATCGCTTTGCCATATTTCTTTGATTTTGGACCCCCACCCCGTCTGCTGTCTGTACCGCTCTGTTTATCTTCCTCCCACACCAACGGTGGTCATATTTCCTCCTCTCTGTTTTTCCCAGACTAGGAGTGCATGTGAATGATCTCAGAGCAGCAGCACCTCAAAGGCTGCTGGGATAGATAAGCCGCGCACACGCACGCTCTGTCTGATCTGAGCTCCACGTTGTAACTGTGAGCTTTGCTTTGTGTCACTCGAGAGGAAAACTTCTGACACCTTTGAGATGCAGAACTGTACAGTATATCAGCTCTGTGTGGGGGGTTTGAAAAACAATGATTTAACAGAACAGTAACAAAGCAGCTATTTCAGGAGTGATTGTTTACAAAACATTCTTAAAAGGGAAGAAAAAATGGCTCTTGAATGCAGTTATACAGGAGTTGCATCACAGCAGGTGGTAGTTGACATGACAGTTAAAGCAATGACTGCAGTATGAACTGATGTACTTTAACTAAAACTTATAAAGTATTCACAGTCTGAATGGTATTTGATGATTTTACGAAGACAGCGATAAAGGGAGGATACATGCACTATATTTTAAAAGTTTGGGGTCTGTAAGGTGTTTTTTTTTTTATATTTTAGAAATAAGTCTCTTATGGTGACCAAGACTGCATCTGTTTAATTAAAAAAAAAAAAAAATCTTTAAAAACTGTAAATTTGAGACATTATTACAATTTAAAATAACTCTTAATATTTTTTAAAATGTCATTTATTCCTGTGATTCCGAAACTGAATTTTCAGCATCATTACTGCAGTCTTCAGTGTCACATGATCCTTCAGAAATCATTCTAAGATGAATGAGCATAGCCATACATTTCAGCGCATTTGCAAGTGTAATATTGCATTAAGAAGTTATAACTTAGTATTGCCAGTTACCTTGTCTATTTTTGCTCTGCTAACAGAAATAATTCAGAATGAAGCCAAGGCACAAAAAAATCATGGCTGCTTGTGGCATATTGCTTTGTATCCATTGCACATCTAATAGTGTTTCTAAATGAATCAGTTGAAGGAATGATTCAGTGACTCATTAAAATAAACAATAAACTTGTGTAGCTCCTGAATAAATCAGTGTTTTGAACAAATCGGTTGAATGAGTGATTCAGTGACTCACTCAAAAACTTGTGTGGCTCCTGAATGAATCAGTGTTTTTGAACAAATCGATTGAGTGAGTGATTCAGTGACTCGCTCGTAAACTTGTGTGGCTTCTGAATGAATCAGTGTTTTTGAAGAAATCAGTTGAATGAATGATTCAGTGACTCACTCATAAACTTGAGTGGCTTCTGAATGAATCAGTGTTTTTTTAAACAAATCGGTTGAATGAATGATTCAGTGACTCACTCATAAACTTGGGTGGGTTCTGATTGAATCAGTGTTTTTGAACAAATCAGTTTAATGAATGATTTAGTGACTCACTCAAATACTTAGGTGGCTCCTGAATGAATCAGTGTTTTTGAACAAATCGGTTGAATGAATGATTCAGTTACTCACTTATAAACTTGGGTGGCTGCTGAATGAATCATTGTTTTAAAAAAAATCAGTTGAATGAATAATTCAGTGACTCACTCATAAAAGTGTGTGTCTCCTGAATGAATCAGTGTTTTTGAACGAATCTATTATTACTGATTCACTCATTCAAACAGACTCACTCCGCCTACTAGCATAGTGATGTAACATGCAAAAAGAGTACTTTGAAATATTTTCCTTTATAAGAACATATAAATGTTTTAACTAAAAGAAGTTCATGTCAATCACTATTGATGTAAGTTTAGCTTTGTATTGTACAGATGAATAGAGAAAAAGCAGTGCTGCATATATTTAAATGTTCGATTCAGTTTAGATGAATCTCATGCATTTAAATCATAGCTTTAGAAGGCTAGTTGGTATTCAGACATTTTGTTGCTGTACTCACATGACCACTTCACAGGCTTTCCAAATCAGCCTTACGGAATAAAAATTTTAGGCATAATACTTTTGAGAAATGTTAACCTGAAGTGATACAATTGGAGGTTATTATTTATGTATTAGACTCACCTCATAAGAGGCTTTTCTAAGAGCGGGCTGCGATGTGGGAGTAAAATCAGACAGTGTCTGCCCTGTTCTTTTCAAGATAATGGGTAAAACGAGCCAAGGCTTTAGAAATGTCACTTCATATACTCATAGTGTTAAATTGCTGGCTTCAGAATAATACCTTAAACCGACCTTTCACTGGTGCATTATACAAAATATAGAGGGCTATTTTAGTGAGCCAATTTCTTGGACATATACGGTATATTAAGCTTCATTGCAAACAGTTGCTGTGATTGTTGATGCCGTTAATCTTCATCAGTAAAATAGGGCTTTAGTATCTCTAAAACTGTTCATACTTTTTATTTTAATCCACTGCACAAAGTTGGCCAGTGACTATGCACACTATACACAGCTCATTTTGAAAAGAAAAAATATTATATTTTATGTTTTGTTTTGGTCCATACATTATTGATGAAGCAAAACCGTGGTATATACATTATTTACAAGTACCTTATTACAGACATAGAACATGTTGTTTTTGCAATGCCCTCTTCATGCAGCTACTCTGACATATAAACCCATACTCAAGCACAGTTGTTGTGAGTGTGTGCGTGCTTCTGTGTGTCTTAGGCCACCTGGCTGTGAGGGGCTTCTTCTAATGAGGCCAGAGGAAAGGAAAAACCGTCAAATAAACAGAGAAAAGAGACAGTGAAAATGCTGTCTTTTACCAGCAGAGTTTTGAGCACTAGACTTGAGAGATTCTGTGTATTATAACAGGAATGGACACAGTTGTTGGAGACAATGGCGAATTGTCCAAGAATTGTCCATTGTCCAAGTACAATTGTACTTGGACATATTTTAACATGTGTGTCCTTCTTCTTGCAGTGTACAAAACAGTCTTCTTAATACGTACAATTCTAGCCACTGAAAAGTGCTTACAACCTTCGGGGCTTGATTTATTTATTTATCAATTGTCCATTCTGGTCAGCACTTCACATTTTTACTTGCCCTGCAAACTTTTTCTCTGGCCCCACCACAAAAGAATAGTAGATAATAATAGTGTTGCAATGTATTTATTTATTTATTTATTTATCTATCTGTCTATCTGTTTATTTTCATTCTTTCAAGAAAATTTCTGTTTTCCTTAAATGTTTAGTTTTCTTTACACCACTTATTGTGCATTTATTTATTTATTGCAAATACAACTATAATGTTGGCTGTAATAATGATGGACAAAAATCATTTGTAGTATTCAACACAGTATTATTGATACTTTTAGGTCTGTCTATCATTATTCTGGTGTCAAATCAGACAAATTTGCCCCAAAATAGTTTAAAATACATCACAGAAACCCAAACGTTACAGTTGCAATTTGTGATTTTCAGTGAGAACACAGCACTGACCCAAAAGCTGGCCTGAAACTCTCTCACACTGACCCTGGGTCAGCAGGCCATGTTTATTGTTATTATTGTCTACTGGAACCTGACAGAGTGATTGTTCTTCTGGAAAGGGTAATGTAAAGTAGCACAAAAAAGAGAGAAGAGAAAGAGATCAAATAAAGTGCAAGAGTAGGATCTGAAGAAACATTAAACGAAAGTGGTTTTAAGAAGTGTCATTGTAGAAACCCCTTGTCTAACTGTGCCCAACATGTTAATAACAGGATGAGAGTCAGTGACTTTTCTGTGAGAGAAAGCACACTTCATGCAATCGATTATTGATTAAATAATCAGGCATGAACATAATTTTGATGAGTAGATTATTATGAGATGAGATTGGCCGGAGGTGCACTAAACCAGCGTTTGCACTTCTTTATTTCTTCTGCACGTGCTCTGCTAATGAATTGCACATGGATGTCTGAAACAGAATCTGTGTGATCAAGAATAGATACATAAAAAAAAAAAAACTGAATCAAGAGTTAACACAAGCCTGACATGTGAAGGTTAGATTTTGATGCCCTGTGAGAGACGTCTACAATTTATTTTTGAGCAAATTTCAGTGATTTAAAGTTGCTATAGATCCAACATTTTTAACACTGAGATCTTCAGTACCATGTACCATACCATAAAATCACTACCAATTTGTATGCCCATTAAACCCCTTAAACACTTTTTTGGAATGTATGTAGAAAAAAAAAAGAAAAAAGTTAGAAATAAAGAAAAACTACTTTTTACTTAAACTATTCTGTTCTTAAAAATACAACCTGGAATTACACAGCTGTAATGTAAGAATGTTGGAAAACATTGGCATGCAAAGCATATATGGCCTACATTCTACAGAATTGGTGCAAACTGCTGTCCCACAACCAACAAACACATTTAAAAAGCATTTAAGTGTTCAAATCTTAGATGTTTGTTAAGATTCTTCTATTATCTGTTGAAACCCACAATAACAGCTCTGCATAATCTGGGCCTAAATTCATTGTGTTCTAAACTTAATTGCCAATCGATTGTTGAAGCTATTAAGGTGTGCTGACTTAAAAATCTATTAAAAACCTGGGCCAAGTTTAAACCGGTAACCAGGTATCACAGCTGGCAAAGGGTCATGTCTGCCTTTGACATGTATATATTGCCATTATTATGTAATCAAAATTAAAATTATTATTGCTGGTCCTCAATGATAATGTCAAGTTACTTTAATGTATTTGCACCAAAAAATGATAAGGATTTACTTAGTGTACTAAAATAGTACTAAAATGTACCTTTAAGGTACTAATATGTACTGTTTAGGGGTAGGTACCTTTTCATTTTTGTACCTTAGGGTACCGACCCAGCGACAGAACTGTACCGTTTTATCTGAGAGTGTTAGTTTTGTTATGTTTTTGGTTTAATTTATATTCAAACTAGTGAATCCTTTACATTGAAATCAGTATGATCAACTTTTTGCCTTTTACAAAGAAAAATTGGATTAAAAATACAACAAATCTCATAAATTACACTTGAAATATTGTTAAACATTTATTTGCTATGTATTTGCCTCTGATATTTACAATCTAGATGTAAGTAAAATCTTAATAGGTCAATATAACCCTTCTAATTAAATTATTATTACTGTGTTTCGGTAGTGACAAATTTGGAGAGAGAACGAACTTTCTGAAAATGCAATGTGAGAATTAACTGCACAATTACTAAAAATGTGAACCTTGGATATTATACAATTTGCATACATACACATTTTTTTTCAAGATGTTTCCATCTCTGACTTTGGACCAATTCTGCAGAATGGCCCATATCAGAATGGCTTAGTAATCTGAGTGAGCAGGTGAGATAGTAATCTTCAAGTAAAGATCTTGTAGAGTGGTACAAAGCAGCACCATCCTTCAAATTAACATTGTGGAGCTGACAACCATCTGCAGCCATGCAAGACTGAAGTTCCCCTCAAAATACTAATTGTGAGGCACTGTACCATAACATTCATGCAGTAATTACACATTTGGTCGTTGTGTTTTGAATGTTTACCGCTAGAGTCTGTATTTTCCAAGTGGCATTTAGGAAAGCAGCTTAGAGGTGTAATTGTTAAGGAAACAGGCTGTGACACATGACAAGCGACAGCACAGGCGAACAACAGACACACAGCATGAAACAGCAAAATGTTCACACATGCCTGCACACTCATTAAGCCTGCGTCCCATGAACTGATTTTTCAGATGTAAAGCTTCATTTACATGGTCGTTCGAGAATCAGAGAGAGCCGGTTTGTGTGTCTGTGGCTTTCAGGGAATACTGAGTTAATGGCCCTACCTACTGTCCATCAGATTTCAGCAACTGAAATATTTTCACACTGAGGACAACTGAGAGACTCATATGCAACTATTAAAGAAGGTTCAAACACTCACTGATGCTCCAGAAGGAAAAACGATGCATTAAGAGCCAGGGAACACAATGAAGATGTGTACATTTGAATATCATATTTTTTTATTTAGTACAGCCTTTCAGAAGCTCCAGAAGATACTTACATGGTCCCCAGTAGACAAAATAAGTGAAATTTACCCTGATCTTCAAATTTAAAAAATGTTTTCACCCCCCGTATGATCTTTCTTATTTTGGTAAATTAATTAAGATTTTGCAGCTTTTTTTTTTTTTACTGTGTTGTTACCTGAATGATCCACGGCTGTATTTTTTTTTTTTTTAGTGATAGTTGTTCATGAGTCCCTTGTTTGTTCGGAACAGTTAAACTGCCCGCTGTTCTTCAGAAAAATCCTTCAGGTCCCACAAATTCTTTGTTTTTGGGTTTTTCTTTTTTTGTGTATTTGAACCCTTTACAACAATGACTATGATTTTGAAGATCAGGGTCATTTTAGCTTATTTCGTCTTCTCAGAAACATGTAAGTATATTCTGTAGCTTCTGAAGGACAGTACTAAATAAAAAAAATAAAAAAAAGTTATATATGCAAAATATAAAAAAATGTCTTAATCTTCATTCTGTTCAAAAGTTTACACCCCTGGCTCTATATATACAGATATTTAAAGTCAGATATTTTCGCATCCAGTCCCTTGCCTCCTCTGTGAAACAGACTTGACACAGTTCTGCCAACAGGAAGAGAACTTTATATATTGAAAAATGGATATACACTCTGGGTCGGCGGTGGTTTGCAGTTAAATTTCATTGCAGGTTACAGGGTTCTTATTAAGTTCAGTAATCGTACTGATACTGTCACAGGCAACAATTATGCCTTTTATCCTTTCATGGTTCATTTCATCAGAGGAAATCTTGGAATCATCCCATTCTTCATGTCTAAAGCTAAGCCAATTGAATTTTCAATAGATGAAATTACATAGACGCTTGATATTCAATGGTTTTAAGTTGAGATGACAATCATCTGGCTTCCAACGTGCTAATTATAAGCTTCAGATTGACCATAGACCATCTAAAGATGTCTTGCAATTACACCTTTCCTGAACAATGTAACCTAATTAGCCAAATAAAACCGTAATTTAACATTGTGGATATGTCAGCCCGCTTGGCTCGTACCTGAACCTAGATCTCTCCTGTTTGAATTAAACCTTTAAAGCATCCACTGGGTGCTGCCAACGCAAGACAAACAAACGCATGCAAAGCAATTTACTTTAAAGGCCATCCGTACAGATCTTTTCCAATATTCATATGAAATATATTTTGTCATTCTCCCACACACAGTCGTTCGTCTCACATCTCTTTCCTCTTCACTCTTTCTCAATCTTGTTCTTTTTCGATGTGGGTCTCCTGAAATTTTAAACAGGTAAGGGAGAGGAAGACAGCACAGGTCTCTGGGAACACGGAGGATTTCTCAGCTCAGTAGACCTGCAGACACTAGAGCGACTCGCTAGTGTTAGAGATGAAGTTAAAGGGACGCCAACAGTTTAGCAGGGGCTTCGCTTTCAATTATCTGGATATCAAAACTGCCATCTTTAATTGCTTTGACCTTGGTGGATCTGTCAGTGGTTTGTGGTGGGAAATAGAGGGTACTTGGTGCTGTCATTTGCCCTGTCATTTCTGTGAGCGTGTGACGTGCAAACAGCTGCAACTTTCTAAAGAGCTGAACGTTTATTGAGTTGAGTGATTTGCTAAGAAAGGAAGGACGTTTATGTTTTGTTTTTGGTGTGTTCTAAACCCTAGTGAGTTGCCTACATAGATGGCATTTTAAGGCATAACGGGCACACTCCTCTCTAAATGTGTCAAAAACATTGTCTTGCCCTATAAGCAGGGCTGTTAAATTAGACTAAAACTATTAAAACTATATTAAAACATTTTTGATAGCTAAAATATATTGAAATAAAATTAAGTAAATAATAGATGAAAAACTTAAACTAAATGAAAATTAGAAATGATGCTTTGCAAGTGAAACAAGTTTGACGTGCTTATATTACTAACTGGAAAGAAATAAAAACTTACATTGAACTTGAACTGACATAGAAAATAAATTAAATGATAAAAAATAATGAAAGCATAACAAAATTACTAAAGTAACTAAAATGAAAACTGAAACTATACAAATAAAAGTGAATTATAATAAAATAAATTAATAAAAAGTGTTCAAAATAATGCAAAATTAATGAATAATGCTAAAATAACACTGATTCTTAGCAGGTAATGCAATCCCAAGATTCACTGCGACAAGCTCAGTGAAAGAGAAATATAATATCATAGATATATTTTATTCAGTATTATTATTCATTATATTTTATTTTAAATCAAATTAATCAGAAGTAACCAGAGAGTTACAAAAAATATATTTCAAATAAATGTCATTTTCAACATTGATGATACTACTACTACTACTACTACTACTACTACTACTACTAATAATAATAATAATAATAAATGTAAAATATTAGAATGATTTAAAAAAAAATCATGTTAAAAAGGCTATTTATATATATATTTTACATTTTATCATCATATTTTATCATCATCTAAATTTTATTTTATTTTATTTTATAATACAATCCTAAGATACAGTGTGACAAGCTCAGTAAAAGAGAAATATAGTATCGCGGATATATTTCATTCAGTATTATTATTCATTATATTATATTTCAAATCAAGTTGATTAGAAGTAACCAGAGAGACTTGTACACACACACAAAAAAACTACTTCAAATACATGTTGTCCTTTTAAACTATAATTTTCAACATTTCAACATTTTAATAATAATAATAATAATAAAAATAATAATAATGTTTCTTGAATAACAAATAAGAATATTAGAATGATTTCTAAAAAAAAAAAAAAAAAACGTAAAAAAAAAGGTATTTTAAATAAAATAAAATAATTTTAAATTAAAATTAGTAGCTGTTTTGTTTTTTGTTGTTTTTGTTTTTACTGTATTTTTCATCAAATAAATGCAGCCTTGGTGAGAATATAAGACTTAAAAATCTTTTTTTTTTTTTTTTAACTTTTTATCATTTTATGTTATTTATAATGGAATCCCAAGATCCACTGTAACAGTCTCAGTGAAAGAGAAATAAGATCATGAATATATTTCATGCAGTACAATTATTGATTCTATTATATTTCACGTAATATCAGGGTTGGGTAAAAATCACAAATTAAAGGAAAAAATCACCCAAAAATGACAGTTCAGTCAGCATTTATAATTTCCAAAACTGTATGACTGACTTTTTTCTGAGGAGCATAAAAGACGACGTTTTGAGAAATGTATTTGTGTTATTTGTCCATACATTAGAAGTGTGTATGTGTGTGTGTACTTGTTCTTGCTACATTGTGGGGACCGAATGTCCCCACAAGGATAGTAAAACCTGAAATCAATGTAAAAAAAAAAAAAAGATTAATAATAGTAAATCATGTTTATCTAAAAGTGTAACGACGCAAACGTGTTTTCTGTAAGGGGTAGGTTTAGGGTTAGGTTAGGGGATAGACAATATCGTTTGGTCAGTATAAAAACTATAGAAGTCTATGTAAAGTCCCCACAATTCACAAAAACAAACGTGTGTGTGTGTGTGTGTGTGTGTCAAAGAAGAAAGAAAAGTCAGGTGATGACAGACAGGTGATCAAATTTTTGGGTGAACTATCCCTTTAAGACAGGGGTGTCAAACTCAGTTTCTGGAGGGCCGCAGAGCCCTGCTCCAACACACAAAACATGTAGTTTTTAAATGAGCCTGAAGGACGTGATTAGCTGTATCAGGTGTGTTTAATTAGGGTTGGAGCTAAACTGCGCAGGGCTGTGGCCCTCCAGGAATTGAGTTTGACACCCCTGCTTTAAGAATTTGGACCCGTATTGAATTGGCCGCACCTACTACAGGATGTTGAATTTGTATTGGAATGACAAGAAGTGAACATTACTCATAATTGCTTTTGTCAGACTTAAAGAGCAATAGAAACATGTGAGTCATTTGCAAATGCAAATTTAAACGTCTAATCTGAATATAAACGGTTTTCCTCTTGCCGTTTCATCAAGGCCTCTGCAATTAGCTGGAGACGATAATGACTTGGATCGATTGTTGTGCTATTTCATCAGGTCAAGTTAGCCATATTTACCACAGGCAGCCATCTGTTATGCTCTAGCGTGTAGAGAAAGGATGACTAGCCATGTGGCTGCATTCAGAGCGTATCACGGACTGCTCACTGGCCGCTCGCATGCAGACAGACAGCTGGGAGCACAGATGCACATTTGGAGCTGAAATGTCTGGGAAAATACAAGAGGTTTCTGAATCTCTGACTGACACTTAGCGCTTGTCGGTTGCTATTGAGCTTTTCCACCAGGGCTGCAGTTTCCTAACGCACTGAGTTTTAATTTGTTTTAAGTCAGTGCTTTGAGAGCTTATGGGTGGAAATAAACTGTGAAAATATATACACAGCCAATATGAGACCCCTTGAGGCACACGGACAAAATTAATGATTAATAGACTGGAGCTTAAAGAAAAAAATGTTGTTCGAACCTGTATTTTCTCTCTTTTGTGCAATAAAAATGGAAAAATAACAAAAACGAAACCATACGAGTATAATAGAATTAATCCATATGATTCATTGTTCCTATATTTAAAACTTGGAGCTAAAAATGTGACGCTTCTTTAGCGTCATCTTCATTTAGCTCTGACATACAGTACCTGTCTGGCATGATCTCGCACCTTTCTCCCACGCTCGTTTGTTTTTCTATTTTCTCTATATTTCTGGCTCGTGCGTGTGTAGTCCGAGCCAGGCGTTTGCTCTGAAACACAAAATGCGCACACACTTGGCGTAGCGCTTTAAGTTAAAGGAGCGTAAGAATGGATGTGCTGTGCCGCCTCAAGCAAAATGACTTTTTCACTTCTCTCATTTTTCTCATTTCTGAAGAAAATGCTTTTTGTTTGTTTGTTTTATTTTTCTTCCAGGCATGCGAACATCAGCTGAGCCATCCATATGCAGAGGCCTTTATGGGCTTACAGATGAGTTTAGTGTCACGTTCTTGACCTGTAAGAGAAAAAAAAAGAAGAAATGCTGATAAATCGCCACAGAGAACTTGTCATGATTGGGTGGTGACTAGCGTAATTCGGTTTTTTCAGCAAGTATGAATCAAATTGTTCAGAAGAGAGATTTGTGTGTTGTTACAGGAAAATCTATTTCAAATGTTGTTCTTTTTATTTATTAAATATTCTGTTATTTTCAGCATTGATAATTTAAAAAAGAAAATGTTTCTTGAGCACCAAATAAGAATAATAGAATGATTTCTAAAGAATTCATTCACAGACACTGAAAAAGGCTGTTTTAAAGAAAATATTTTTTTAATCAATTTATTTTTTATTTTTCAATATTTCAATATATTTCAATATATTCAATATATATACAATATATTCAATATTTTCATCACATAAATGCAGCCTTTTTATTTTATTTTATTTTATTTTATTTTAGATGAGCACCAAATAAGTATATTAGAATGATTTCTTAAGAATTATGTGACACTGAAAACTATTTTAAATAAAAATATTTTTTAATTTAATATCATTTCACAATAGTACTGTTTTTTTACTGCATCAAATAAGTGGAGCCTTAGTGAGGATAAGAGACTTAAAGATCTTACTGACCCCAAATTTTGGAACCTTTTTTACAAATTTCATTTCATTTCATTTTGTTACTTTTTTTTTTTTTTCATTTTAGATGAGCACCAAATAGGTATATTAGAAACAAACTTTTGAACTTATTTTTACAGTTTATTTTATTTTATTTTACTTTTTACTTTATTTATATCATTTTCTTTCAAATTTTTCTTTTCTTTTATTTTGTTTTAACAATAATATTTTTTTTTACTTTAGATTATCACTAAATACGTATATTAGAATGAATTCTTAAGAATTATGTAACACTGAAAACTATTTTAAATTAAATATATTTTTTAATGTAATAAAAATTTCACAATAGTACTGTTTTTACTGTATTTTTTTTTTTTTTTTCAAATAAATGCAGCCTTAGTGAGCATAAGATACTTAAAAATCTTTTCCCCCAAACTTTTAAACATTTTATTATTATTATTTATTATTATTTTTTTTTATTTTTATTTTTTTGGATTTTACTTAATTGGCACCAGCCCAATAGATTATTTATAGCAAACTGTTAAGTCTACCACCAACACAAGAAGTTACATAACGCAGCAAAACCGTAAGACATCATAAATATGATTGGACAAGCCGTTGTAAAATACCCAATATTCACACACCAATGACATTTCATTACATTTCCCAAAAGCCTTATGCTGAAGCCCTTATCATGGCTGCCACAGAGGTTTACTCATTGTTGCAGTGGAGCCAGAATGGCCTAAGAGGAAAGGCACGTACATCCCCTTCCTTGAAAAAAATACATACAGGCCCCTGGCGCCAAACACAACCTGCAATATTGATTTGCGAGACCAGCTCCTAACAGACACTAGAGCACCGAGCTGGGTTTTGAGGAGGAGACAGGTGTGTATTATTTACTGTGGCCCAAGGAAGGCCAGACCTCGCTCTGAATCTGTAAACAATTGTTCAGGCCAGGTCATAGGCAATGAAGAACTGGGGGAAAAAGGAGAGAATTGGGCAGAAGCCAATGTTGTTAGAAGGCAAAGGAATAGGCTGATGTGCCAGTGAACTATCCGAGATCATATCGAGAGTAAATTAATCACCCAGTAAATGAGAATTAAGCTCTTCTTTGTGCCCTGGTGTAATACCACATGAGACAAAGGACGACTGCATGACCTTACAGCAGATGAATTCACGCTGGATTCACTGCTTTGATTTAAAGGAATAGTTTGGCAAAAATGGAAATGATGGCATCATTTGCTCATCCTCATGTCATTTCAGACAAGTTTCTTTGTTCTGTCGAACAGAAGGATGTGCATTTCCATACAAATATAGTAGAAAATCTCCAAAAAAGACCAAAAAGTAGTCTGTATGTCTTGCACACATACATGACTGAATTTATTCTTTCTTTCTTTTGAGGTCTTTGCACCAGCTGTGACCTCATTTTGCTCACATAATCCAGAATCTTTCCATTACGGAGAGTATAAACAGAGAGAGCTCTTTATGATGATGGTTACTATAGATTTAATATTTGAATTATAGCTGTCATTTGAAACCTGTTCTGTCATCCGTCTTTTTTGTCACTCCCAGTGTGATTCCCTAAGAAAGTGTCTTTCTCCCACCGAACAGTTAATGTGTTGCCAGGCATCCGTTACAGCTTAAAGAGACGCATCCAGGCCAACAAATTGAGCAGTAAATTGGCGGATATGAGGTTCAATTAACCGCAACAAGTCATGTGAAGAGAGTGACGGCATCCTAGAGAGAGTGCGAATGTGTTTATCATTATCACTCATTTTTCCTTAAACGTTTAAGTCTGAAGAGTGGAAGTCATTTTTAACCTCAAAACATTCAGCTCCATTTTGGATGGCATTTTGAATTGTATTTTATTTATTTTTCTAATTTTTTTAATTTTTCTAATTTTATTTATGTTCTTATGTAATAAACAGTTATATACTGCTGCTCATAGCATCACTCATAGTAGATCTTAGGAGGTTTCAAAGGAAACCTCAGGTATTATAACTTGGAAATGATGTCTCTTACTGAAATATGTGACCCTTGACCACAAAATCAGTCATAAGGGTCAATTTTCTGAAACTGAGATTTATTCATCATCTGAAAGCTGAATAGGTTTTCCATAGTATGGTTTATTAGGATAGGAAAATATTTGGTCGATTTGAAAATCTGGAGTCTTAGGGTACAAAAAAAATCTAAATATTGAGAAAGTTGGCTTTAAAGTTGTCCAAATGAAGTTCTTAGCAATGCATTCTACTAATCAAAAATTAAATTTTAACATATTTACGGTAGTAAATTTACAAAATATCTTAATGGAACATGATCTTTACTTAATACCCTAATGATTTTTTGCATAAAAGAAAAATTTATAATTTTGACCCATACAGTGTATTTTTAGCTATTGCTACAAATGTACCTGTGCTACTTAAGACTGGTTTTGTGGTCTAGGGTCACTTATGTAGTAGAAAACCCATAAAAGATTTACGTCATTTAAAAAATCCACATTATTTTATACATATTTTGCATTATGGGGGGCGCCATTTTTTCGATGACATCAAATAGTTGCACTTGGTGATCTACTGGCGCTACATGTTGCTATTTTTACTGCAACACAACTCAGAAAATAAAATACTGATACAATGCCAGATTGTGCACTTTCGGTTGTAATTTTCAGTCGAAGGGCAAAAAAAAAAAAAAAGTCACTGATTTCCTAGCGATAAGAAGAGGAGAAAAGAATGGGAAGATGCCTGTGGATAAATAAAACTTCCTAAAGACACGCATCTTTGTTCTCTTAACTTTAGCCCTGATTATATCTGGGGGCATTTAGACTTCTTGTGGGGAAAAATACAGTGCCCTCCACAAATATTGGCACCCTTGGTAAATATGAGCAATGGCAGCTGTGAAATATAAATCTGCATCGTTTATCCTTTTAATCTTTCATTAAAAAAAATCACAAAATTCTAACCTTTCATTTAAGTGGGGGAAAATCTCATAATGACATAAATGTTTTTCTCTAGTTCACGTTGGCCACAATTATTGGCACCCCTAGAAATTTGTTTGAGTAAAATATCTCTGAAGTATATTCCCATTTATTTTTACATTTTTTTAGCACACCAAGACTAGGAGCATGAAATTGCCCAGCCACAGGATTGTAAATATGAGGAACACAAAGGCCAAATTCCATTAATCGTCCATCATTGTGATAAAACCTTATAGTTCTGATCTGTAGAAAGTGAAAGTCAAGACATATTGTCAAGTATGGTGACCCATACTCAAACTGGTGCTCTGCATTTAATCCATCACAAGTGCACACACACACACACTATGACCACACACCTGGATCAGTGGGCATCCATTGCTCTACCGCCCGGGGTATTTACGTCATTTATTGGTATTGAAGGTGGAAAGAGCGCTGTTCATTCACAATCCCCACCTTCAATTCCTGCCGGTGTGGGAATCAAACCGGCGACCTTTGGGTTACAAGCCCAACTCTCTAACTATTTGGCCACGACTGCCCCGAGCTTCACAAAATATAAAATGGCTGTAAAAAAAAAAAGAGCTAAAGCATTGAAAATCCCCATTTCCACCATCAGGGCAATAATTAGGGATTTCCAATCAACAAAAGATGTTACAAATCTGCCTGGAATAGGGCATGTGTCTATATCGTTCTAATGCACGTTGAGGAGGAGAGTTTGAGTGGCCGAAGACTCTTCAAGGATCACAGTTAGAGAATTGCAGAGATTAGTTGAGTCTTGGGGCCAGAAAGCCTAAAAAAAAAGTCAAATATCCCTACATCACCATATGTTGTTCAGGAGGGTTTCAAGAAAAATCCTGTTTGCTCATCCAAAAACAAACTCCAGCATTTTCAGTTGTCAGATGCAACTGGAACTTCAGATGGAACTTGATTCTATGATCAGATGAAACAAAAAAAGCTTTTTGCCAGCAAACACTCAAGATGGGCTTGGTGCAACAGGGATAAAAAATTCCCTCATGCCCATGGTTAAATATACTGCTGGATCTTTAATGTTGTGGGCCTATTTTTCTGCCAGAGATCCTGGAAATCTTGTTCAGATGCATGGCTTCTATTAAATACCAACAGATAAAAATCTAAACCTGACTGCCGTGGTTGGATCTTCAATCAGGACAATGATCCAAAACAAACACAAAAATGTGTCACTGAGGACAAAATGAAGCTTCTGCCATGGCCGTCCTAGTTTCCTGACCTGAACCCTATAGAAAATGGTTGGGGTGAAATGAAGAGGGAAAGCACCAACATGGAGCTGGGAATCTGAAGGATCTGGAGTTATTCTGTATGAAATAATGGTCTCTGATCTTTTGCCAGGTGTTTACCAAACTCATCAGGCATTATAGGAGAGACTCAGAGCTGTTATCTTGGGTAAAGGACTTTGCAATGATTGGGTGCCAATAATTGTTGCCAACGAGAACTAGAGAAAAGCATTTAGGAAAGGAAAGGACGTAACATGTGGCCAAGTATGGTGACCCATACTCAGAATTTGTGCTCTGCATTTAACCCATCCAAGTGCACACACACAGTAGTGAGTAGTGAACAAACACGCACACACACACCGTGAACACACACCCGGAGCAGTGGGCAGCCATATTGCTATCGCTGCTGCGCCCAGGGAGCAGTTGGGGGATTGGTGCTTTGCTCAAGGGACTCACCTCAGTCGTGGTATTGATGACGGAGAGCTGGTTATTCACTCCCCCCACCTTCAATCCGTGCCGGACCTGGGACTCAAACCTGCAACCTTTCAATTACAAGCCCAACTCCCTAACCATTAGGCCACGGCTGCCCCGTTTATTTCACAATGAAATTTTCCCCCCACTTTTCATTGTTTTACTTCAATGACAGGTTAAAATTTTGTGAATTTTTTGAATGAAAGATCAAAAGGATAAATGATGCAAATTTATTTCCACAGCTGCCTTTGCTCATATTTACCAAGGGTGCCAATATTTGTGGAGGGCACTGTTGATGGTACGGCTTTTGGTTTGAACCTGCGCTTATATCCATCGCCACTTGTAAGCTCTTTCAGTAGCTGTGGTCATCCTATCAGTATTTTATTTTCTGAGTTGTGTTGTGGTAAAAATAGCAACAGGTAGCACCAGTAGCCACTTCATCAAAATAATGGCGCCCCATGGTCCAAAATATGTATGTATGACTTTCTTCTGTGGAACAGAAAACAAGATCTATCAAAGAATGTCTCAGGTTTTTTGTTTATGCAGTGAAAGTCCGAAGTAGTTTGGGCCTCAAAATATCTTCTTTTGTGTTTGGTGCAACATGAGGGTGAATAAATGAATTTTCTTTGTGGGTGAACTATCCATTTAAGGAGATCTTGTGCTAAAATATGGCATGGAGGCGGCTTTGTTGTATTTGTACTTATGACTCCATTGCATGATTCAGTGTTTGTAGGTCACATCAGAGGACAAAAAAGATGGTGTGTTTTGGGTGGGGGTGATGCCCCCTCTCCCCTATTGTGCCCCCCACACTGTGTCGTTAATGAATTTGGCCCCCCACCCCCAAGGCCTCCACAGGTCTCCAGGTCTCCAGGTCTCACCTGATTGAGAGGAGCACGTAGGTCTCGCTCCTCCCTCACGCCGAGCACATTACCAAGCCCATCTGGTGCCCTGTGCCCCGTGCCAAGTACGGCCCAGTCCGTTAGGACAAGGTCATGTGTTGGCATATGTTCTGGCACACCGTTTCCTTCCCCGAAGGCCCAATACCTGAGATCAGAACAGTGTGCTGTGAAGCCAACTAGAGGCGTCACTAGATGTAATTTCATCAGAGAAAGAGAGAGATCACTGGTAAGGACTGGTATCAAAATCTAGTGTTATGTGTCTTAGATATAAGTAGAAGTCAAATTGGATTTTTCCTTTTTTTCTAATAAAAATGTGACCATGGACCACAAAACCAGTCATAATGGTACATTTCTTTAAATTGAGATTTATACGTCATCTGAAAGCTGATATAAGCTATTTATTGATGTATGGTTTGTTAGGATAGGACAATAGTAGCCTGAGATACAACTATTTGAAAATCTGGAATCTGAGGGTGCAAAAAAATCTAAATGTTGAAAAAATCCCTTCTAAAGTTGTCCAAATGAAGTTCTTAGCAATGCATATTACTAAGCAGAAATTAAGTTTTGATATATTTACTGTAGGAAGTTTACAAAATATCTTCATGGAACATGATCTTTACTTGATCTCCTAATGATTTTTAGTTTAAAAGAAAAAACGTTAATTTTTGGCACAAAATAAATATTGATAATTTTGACCCATACAATGTATTTTTGGCTATTGCTACAAATTTACCTGTGCTACTTAAGTGTGGTCCAGGGTCACAAATAATATCTATAACTTAAGTCAGGATTTCTCATCCATCCATGTTTGTTTGTTTGTTTGTTTTCGGTATGTCTTTGTTTTTAAAAGAAGTCTCTGATGCTTTCCAAAGCTGCATTTATTTGATCAAAAAATACAATCAAAACTGTAATATTGTTAAATATTATTACAATTCAAAATAACCGTTTTCTTTATTAATATATAAATAAAAGTGTGATTTAAAGTGTGGTTTATTTCTGTCATGGCAAGCAGCTATTACTCGAGTCTTCAATGTCTTCTCACTGTGTTTTTGCGACTTTTAATGTAACTGCTAATATTATGTATTATGATATATAATGTTGTCTTATTTATAATTATCAGATAATTTATTATATTTAAAGGATTCTTATTTCATTACTCATTTCTTAGATCATATAAAACAATCAGATTAGTTTTCCTGGTTTCAAACAGGGGCATCACCCTATAAAAATTAAGACCCACTGCATCAAATAATTATTCTGGCAAGTAGTTTATCATAAATAAAGGTAATAATTTATGAGAAAGGTAATCCTATATACCAGCTGTAACAGCTTCATTTCTGTCTAATGCAATCAGATTTTAGAGCTACTAGAATGCCACATACAATATAATGCATGCAGGCCAAAATCAATTCATCAAGACGAGTAAAATCTGGGAACACTTACAGTTCACCACTTATATCATTAGAAAGACATTATGATGACAAGGCTGTGGTATCATTTTCATCATTATGTAATTTTCACTGGCGTACAAGCTTCAAACACTGGATATACAAATGTGCAGCTCTTTTCCTGTTTTTAAAACTGACTTAACTGAAAGAGTCTGAACTTCAAAAGTTGTTTTATGTAAGTTTTTGTTAAAGCAAGCAGAACTGAACAAAGCATAACTAACATAGCTCAGCACTATATGTATGGTGACTCTAGAGTTTTGGCTGTAATGGATTAGCTGTAAATAGGAATGACAGGTTAATGTTAATTCCATGATTTACAAAGCAGGTGTCAGTGATATGTTGAAGGATGTGATCAGGGTCCTGCCTCTCCTGCCTTATTCTTTTTCTGTCAGCGTCCAGCTTGGTTTCGCTGTGGCCCGGTTGTCCTTCTCCTGTCTAAGTTCCCTATTGGTATTCTGTCACTCTGAGCGCTGCTGAATGGGTAGTGAAGTGTGACGGACAGAAACCAGGCTCTCACACACAAGGGCACACACACACACACATATACGCTCACACTGCTACAAACAATGACACACACTTCCAATTTCCTCTTTTTGGTCTCTTTCCCTCCATTTTATTGAATTTGAATGCTAGGTAGGGAAATAAAACAACATGCTTGTCGCTAAAAACTCTTTCTGTAGTGAACTTGTGCTGTAAAATCAAAATCATGTTGGTGTTTAGCACGTCCTTGTTTCTCTGTGTAGTACTTGCTGGAATTGCTTTTGGCAATTGTGTGTGCATGTGTGTGCCATTTTGTAGTTGTATATAGAAACCGAGGAGAATTTGGAAAGAAATCACCAACTTTCAGCATACAGAACTTGGAAACGGACCACTGATTTTTACTAAAGTAACCACAATCCCACCATAAGCTGCACAATGAAAGAAAATAGCACAGAATTATAAAGGCTTAAAGATGATGTAAGACAGTTCGGTTGTTTTGCTAACGCCCTTTAGAATTAAATCACCCACGTTACAATGTTGAGCATTTATTCACAGGCTCAGAGTATTGAAAAACAAAGCATGATGATTGACATGACAAAAGTGGCAGTGTACAGCAAAGATGCTGCCAAGTGGATTTTGAATGCAACATTCAAAGAAAAATGTACAAACATGTTTATATATATATATAAATTAAAGGGATATTTCACGCAAAAAATGAAAATTAGCACATTATTTACTCACCCTCCAGGGATCCTAGGTGTATATGACTTTCTTCCTTCCTTCTTTCAGACGAATCCAATCTGAGTTATATTAAAAATTATCCTGGCACTTCCAAGCTTTATTATGGCATGGATGGGTGTTTCTCTTCATCAGTCCACAACAAGTCCAATAAAGTGCATCCATCCATAATAAAAAGTGTCTTAACGACTCTGGGGGGTGATTAAAGGCCTCCTGTAGTGATGCATTTTTGTAAGAAAAATATCCATATTTAAAACGTGAGATTCACTTTAATCTAACTTGCGCCTACTGGTGGTACACGGAAGCTTTTCCAGGCAGATGATGTACGTCGATGATTAGTGACGAATACAAATGCGCCTTGGAGATAGGTAAACACAGCACCGGTCACAACTTATA
>JAHKKF010532022.1:5367-16306 GCA_019740295.1 Labeo calbasu
AAACAATAAGGCGAGACGTTCTAAATAACGGTCGCCTAAAAAAACTCACCCTGGGGGCTCAGCTAGAATATTTTACTCACATGTGAAAGAGTTAACCGCAATTGCTCATCTTGCACTAGCTCTGTGATGCACATGAGTTTTGGTGTTGCCAAGTTGGGCTACTTTAACACTGTTGCCTCGGGTTATTTTTGATGTCTGCGGGTTGAAGCGACCCCAATGATGTCATATTTAGACCCTGAAATACGAATTTACCAGGGGAACCCCAACAAAATAACGTTTACTTTATCCCCCGGAACAGCATTTTTAACAGGGAACTCCCCTTGTAACGTGATTGGGCTAGTTTTGGGCTACTTTTGATTAGCAATTGGGTGGGTTTTGTTGTGAAAACCTGGCAACCCAGATTCACTTCTTCACGTATTGCATAATCATAATGGAAAGTTCACTCATGGTTAATTCTTTGTCCTTGAACTTGAGTTCAAAAAGGTAGAGTAGGGCGAAAAATTCCATCTCATTTTCTCCTAAAACTTCAGAATTGTCGTTTTCATCGTTGTTTTACCTTTTTTGTAAAAGGTGTTTGACTTTCTTTGCACGTTCGCTTTGTACACACTGGGTCGATACTTCCGTCTACATCACGTGCATAATTCCGTAATGCGTGAGGTGGAGCTAGTGCAAGATGAAACTTTAATTTGGACCTTCAGCCCGTTAATCCCCATTTAAGTTCACTATATGGAGAAAAATCCTAGAATGTTGTCCTGAAAAACCTTGATTTCTTTTCTACTGAAGAAAGAAAGACATGAACATCTTGGACAGTGTAGGGGTGAGTAAATCATAAATAAATAAGTGAAGTAATCTTTTCATTTTATGCCTTGATTCACTGTTTGATTTTGTCGTCTGATAACTCTATTTTTTTGTAGTCTGAAAGTGGACCATTTTTGTTGCGGCCTTCCTTGCACTCTCAGAAAATCGCCCGTGCCAAATGGGAGTTCCTGTTTGGCTCCCACTCTGATCAGCAAGATCAACATGAAACAAAAGGTGAGAATTTCTGAGAAATGCCCAACTCAGACTTCCAGGAGCCAGTTTTCTGAAATGTCGTTCTTATTTATTTAATTTGCCTCTCCTTGTAAACAAGCTGTTTGCCTCATAATGAATGCTTAATCCAATTAAGTAACAAGCCTCATCCCCCCAAAAAAAACGTTAGGATTTGCTTTCTCTGTTAAATTTGGCTTTTTGTTTTGGTTTTTTTTCTCATTAATTTCTCAAGGTGATATACGGCCTCTTTACTGAAATGACCTTTTAATGGATTTATGCTAGAGCGTTGCTAGATTTTAGCTGTGTTTTATGTTGTTGTGTTTACATTTCTTGAAAAATGATGTATTTCTCTGTAATTCCTGTGGCCTTCAGATAGATTATTTTTAGGTTCATTGAGTTTTGAATTCTTTACTGTGTGTAGGTGTTTATTCACTGAGGCCAAAGAGAGGTTAGAAGAGAATGAGTCACTTTGAGTCACTTGATTTATTCTTGAAAATTACTTGTTTGATTTGGTTGTTATCTTGGCATTTACACAGTTGCAAATACCCTGTTTGTTTGTTTTTTGGTGTTTTTGCATTTTTCCTGAAAGGACAGTGGAGATATGACAGTGGAGGTGAGGGGGGAGAGAGAGAGGGGCAGGGTTGGGAAAGGTCCACGAGGCGGGATACCCAAACCGCAACTGCGCCATATGTCAGCCCACCACCCACTAGGCTTTTAGTGTCTACTAGTTTGCAAATACATTTATTGAAACACTTTCAGGCTATACTTTTTATCAGTATATGAATTTCTTGGAAATCAAACTCATGACTTTGGCATTGGTAGTGCCATCTATCTGTTAAGCTACAGAGCCTAGAAATGTCATACAATTATTTCTTTAATAACGTCCTTGTTTGTAAGTCCATTTAGATGAAACCTTCTGCAGATTGAATTAAAATGTGGTCAAAGCCATTTACGTTTACCAAAACTGTGCAAAACTATGCAAGGTTGTAAAGATTAACCTTGTCTTATTTCAAATTGAAACAGTTACACTCTCAATCCTTTGGTTTTCCATTCCAGGTTCCTCCACTGCACCCTCCAGTGGTTGTTCCAGTGAGTCTCCGACACCCATTCCACCCTTGTCCACCCCTCCAAGGCCTATAACAACACACTCAAGACACTATAAATCAGCCAGCTCTTCAAAATCCCCATGCCACAATATACAGCAAGTCGATGTGGAGTTGATAAACCATCATCCCACAATGGGGTCCTCTAATAAGACCGGCATCATCAGACGTAATGTCAAATATTCAGAGACAGACATAGATGCAGTGCCCCTGCGCTGTTACAGAGAAACAGACCTTGATGAGGTGATGCTGGCAGAACAGGAGGAGGTGGACTCTGCTTTTGGCAGTAACCGCAGTGTGCTGGGCACCTCAGGCACTAACAGCAGCAGCCCCCTGGAAGGAGTGCAGTGCCCACTCACAGATGGTGAGGAGGAGTTGGAAGATGAAGAGATGGTGAGCTGGGCCAGTGTGAGGATGCAAGGCGACAAAAAGAGGCAAAATGCCACACCTGAGGGAGATGAAGTGTTTAGTCGACTACTGAGAGGGTGAGTGTGGAATAGACACTCTATGGCACCACTGTGAATTCACACACCGCCATCTGCATCCCAGTGAATGCAACAGAGAACTTTCATTTGATATCTGGGATAGTTCATCCAAAAATGAAAATTCTGTCATTAATTACTCACCTTCATGTCGTTGCAAACCTGTAAGACCTTCATTCATCTTCGGAACACAAATTAAGATATTTTTGATTAAATCCGAGAGCTTTCTAACCCTGCATAGAAAGCACCGCAACTGACACATTCAAGGCCAGAAAGGTAGTAAGGACATCGATAAAATAGTCCATGTGACATCAGTGGCTCAACCCTAATTTTACGAATATACAAGAATACTTGTACAAAGAAAACCAAAATAACTTATTTCAACAGTTTCAATGTAAATTTAAAACAGGGTTCGTATAAGGTGCTTGAAGTACTTGAATTATACAATTGAGATAAGCTAGTAGTAGTACTGACAATGTCCAAACCAAACCAAATAAATTTATGTTTTTACGCTGGAGCCATTACGACTAATTCAAACTTGTGACTCGATCATTCATTTCAAGCAATTCACTAGCAAAAACCATATCAAATTAAAAGAGCCATTCATTTTCGAATTGTGGCATCGCTTGTAAGGAATTTAAAAAGCACGTAGTGATGGGAGAAGGGGCACCTTTTGAAACTCCGAATTAGTTAAACCATTGCATCGCAAAATGAATCAATCTTTTGAAGTTCTTCAGTCGGATCGTGTATTGTGAATCATTTGATTTAGATCGGGACTTGAAATTGCACATCACGAATCATTTGATTTACATCGGGACTTTTGAGAATGTATCGCAAATCATTTCGATCTAGATTGGAACAGGTTTGTGAATAATTTCGAGAATTGAATGATTCAAATCAAATGATTTGCGATACACAATTTGATCTCCCGATCTAAATGAAATGATTCATATTACACAAAGTTCCAATTTAAATTAAATAATTTGCAATCCGTGCAAGTCCCTTCTTCGGTGCGATTTCTCAAGTCTTTTTTTTTCAGTTTTTTTTTTTTAAACAATGGAAAATGTCAAACTATTAAGGCAGTACAGTTATAAAAACAAAATAAAGAATAGTATACACAAATACAAATTCCTTAGGAAAATTAACCGTGATTTTACTATAGTAAAAGTGTAGTATACATTGTAATACTTTGCATGTGCTTCACTTTATTTTTGCCATTTTTTTATTGGTATATTTTTATTTATCTATTTCTCTTTTTTTGAAAGATTGAAGATTAAAGTCCCTGAAAATCAAAAAAGTAGTGCTTGAAAAGTCCTTGAAAGTCCTGGAATTTCATTTTACAGTGTCTGTATGAACCCTGTTAAAAGAAACTAATTATTTTTCACATAATTCACAGTTTTATTTTTTTACAGCATGGGTCTTTATTTGCAAAAATGTAGAATTTTAGAAAGTGTGTCAGTACTGTGGAATCATTTTAATTTATTTTAAATGATGCACACAAACCACTCACGCGAGCACATGTATGACTTATGCTCTTCTTGCAGTCCACTAGATTGCCAGCCTGACAGCCACATGGCTTTGAAGTCTCCCATCTCTGTGACTAGCCCCTGCCGAGTCTCATCAGATGGATTGGACTCCTTCAGCAGACACTTTGAGAGCATTATGGAGTCACACCGTGCCAAAGGCACCTCTTATAGCAGCCTGGATAGTGAAGACATCACCCCTAGCGGCCCACCTGTCTTCACTTTTGACTTTCCGACTCTCACTCCTGAGATCCAGAGTCAGATCAGTGAAAGTGCCAAGCAGATCATCGAACTGAACTTCGCTCCTCTAACGTGCTCCGAACCACCTGCTGTGTCTGATCCCACAGAGTGTGTGGCCTCCCAGGACCTGCACAGGGAGGATCAGAGTGGTGTCTATGAAGAAGAGAGTGCATTCTGCAGTGGATCCTGCTCTGATGAAGCCCACAGGCCTGATTCTGACACAGATGCTGCTATAAGGTTAGTTGTGGTCTCATAATATTTTCCATGAGTTGTATATCTCATCACTGCATGTTAACAGATATGTTAGTGTAATGTAAACACCCCTACACCCCTCTGGTGAAATAAACTTATTATTAAAGAATAATAGTAATTATACGCATTAGAAGAGGAACAGCTGGCAGTGCAGACACTCACACAAAGATAAACTCATTCCTGTCCTCAGCACAGTAGTTGCTCTTAAAATGCAAATAGCTGTTTTGATGACAGATGGTACCCATAGCTCTATGTAATTTGCTCATTTTGACATACTGTATTTGAGTACCGGTAAGGGATAATTCACCCAAAAATGAAAATCCTGTCATTAATCACTCATTATGTCGTTCCAAACCTGTAAGACCTTCATTCATCTTCAGAACACAAATTAGGATATTTTTGATGAAATTCAAAGCTCTCTGAACCTACAGTGCGACCATTTCACATTTGCGACTGAAACTACTGCGTACGACTATGAAAATTTATTTAGGAGCACCAGTGCGACTGACCCGATCAGCATATTTGTGTTTGCACTGAGTGAAGCTTCAAAGGTTTCCATGTGTTTTTGCAACATTGAGTAATGTCTCACAGACATGTCTCACGAATCCTTTCATAAACAAAGTGTAAAGAGAGTGTAAATAAAAGATTCATTGTGCAGTGTAGAGAGCTTCGTTAATTATAATGGAACTTTGTGAGATGGCGATGAACTAAGTTAATATTAAGTGACTTACATTGTCTTACTATAACACTATTGGCTGATTTCGTCGTCAAAAATGGTTTAGAACAGGTCACAACTGAGCCGCTGCGCATCTCCATTCAAACACAGTGTTGTTTCATTTATGAATGAATGTGCGTATTTTAAACAAATCTAGTGAGTCAATTTAATTTCCCCTTCATAAAGACAGTCACTTGCTTTATTCCTGAATGAATCAGCCGTTCAAACGAATCAAATTAATGAATGATTCAGTAATTAAATCAGTGACTTGCTGCCACCTACTGGCAGTTGTAGTTTCATTTGTAAAGTATATTTTAAGTTATTTAAATAATTTAGTATTTCTATATATTTATTTATATAAAACTTTAATCTCAACATGAATTTATGAATTTGACTGCACTCATGCCACCTCTGAGCCTCATTAAACATGAAAATACACCTACAAGCCACATTTGTTGTCTTCTGTGCCACCTCTGTAGCACAAATTAATTTTGTCAATACTGATTTCATTTGATTGGTAACTTATTCTTATTCTACTTGTTCTTATTCTGTTGTTTTCATTAGAAATATTAAAAAGCTTATAAAATGCCATTACAAAGGTAAAAACAAAATTCCCCTGTAAATCACTTTAAGGAGTCAAATATCATGTTGTAATGGGAAGGCAAATTTTTGATCAGTTTTTTGTTTATTGATGAGAAGGTGCTTCTGATATTTTGACTGTGCTCCTAAATCTTCAGCAACGCTACCACGATCAAGGTCCAGAAAGGTAGTAAGGACATTGTTGAAATAGTCCTCGTGACATCAGTGGTTTATCCATAATTTTATAAAGAATTAACGACTTTAATCAACAATTATTATTGAACAATTCTTAATTTGTGTTCCAAAGATGAATAAAAGTCTCATGGGTTTGGAACGACATGAGGGTGAGTAATTAATGGCAGAATTTTCATTTTTGGGTGAACTACTGTATGCCTTTGAGATGAGATCACGGAAAGAATCTACTGTTGAGTATTTACCACTAGAGGGCAGTGCTGAGCTGTGTGATTGTACTGAGTTACCAACTCACTTTGTTTTCTGGCTGATTTGTTTTGACTTGGAATGAGCTCCAAATACATTTTCTCTCAGCGATGCCCTTGATGATTGTAGTGTGAACTGTTTTATTTATGATTGTGCTCTTTTTACATGTCTGTTAGCTTGCAGGGCTTGCTTCAAATCATCCTCAGATAAACAAAACTGTACGTACAAAGCAGTCATATAAGGATAAAGTTCCTAACTAAATAAGTTTTCCTCGGGAATGGCTGCACAAGAGAATGGCTCCTTCCGGTGCTGTGACCGACCTTCAATCTCAGGGTCAGATTTGTGTTTAGGCCTATAATCTCTTGCTACTCCTTCCTGTCTCCTGTCAGAATAAATCAAGAGTGCAGCTCTAAGTCCACACATATATCATCAGCATTTTTATCTTGTTTTTCAATAAACCACCTTAACCGCTAAGCCTTCTTAAACACAATGCATTTAAAATGATTACATTTACTCCAAAAGAAAACTGAATAAGATAATAAGACTTGCTGTATAAATCTTAAATTATTTTCCTTACTTTTTTCATCAGCAAATTGTTTTTTTCTTGTCTTGTATGCTAAATGAATTTAGATTTATGTTTTTTAAGTGCAGACAGTAGAAAATATATGCATTTGACCTTTGGAAACATAGTAGGCATTGTGCGTCAACAACAGTGTTTTACAGCGTTTTGTAACTTTTAGAGTGGCATTTTTATGAAGCATAAGGTTTTCAAGTCCCCTACAATACGGAACATTGTCTGGATGTTTTATCTGAGTTTTACTGTGGTTAAAAGGGCCTGAAAGCAGACACTGTCTGCTTTGATACCTGCCTCATCCACTACATTCCTTCTCCTGCCATGGGGCCACATAGACCTGGAGCTTTGCCAGGTACACTCAGTCTCCATGGTGAGAGCAGATTAACTTGTCGTGTGATTTCAGGGGTTTAAATAGAGAAAGTAGGAAACCATTACTGTTTCAGCAAGGCTGAATCTATCTGTCCATTATTTTACTTAAATGACTGCTGATATTGAAGACTCACAATCCATTATTCTAACACACAATTCTGGAGCTCATTTTGTCTTATAGATTGATACATATTAATAATTTGTTAATGAGACAGGCTATGTATTCAGCACCATGTTGAAATGAAGATTGACAAAGTCTAATGGGAGGGACGAAAGTAACAAGGCAAGACAAAGAGAGGAAGAGAGGGTTGGAAAGAGGGGAAAAGGGGGAGTAAACTGTTGTGAAAGGAAATACAGACCATATCCACCAGCGAAAAATAGCTCAGCTGACACGAGAGGAACACGCATTCACATCCACAAACAGGCGAGAGTAAGGCGGGAACAGCCGATGGGGGAGAAAGGACGAGAAAATAAAACTGACTACGCTATAGAGCTTGTAAAAGTTTGGAGCAGGATAACTGAAACACCAATACGGTGACTCAAAGACTAAACAATGACAGTACAAGGGATTTGCAGAAGCAGAGGGTCAGATTTCTTCTAAAGCCTCCTCAGGCTAGTTCTGGACAAAAGGAGGTTCAGGCAAGGGTAGAAACATGTGGATAGCTAGATGCTGCGTTTATAAGCGAGCCCATGTCTTCGGGCTATGTAAGGTGTGAAGGGGCAGGGCTAAGGTGATGGCTCATTATGTGCTCTGCTGGGGGGGTGGGGCCTTGGAGGATAATTACATGTATGCCCCCCACCCTGCCATATACCGGTGAGTAGAAAGATGTAGATACTATTATAGTTTTTATTAATTGAGATACTATTATGGTTTTTATTACTTTTTTTTTATTGTTTTTTTAATGTATTTAGCATATTAATTTCACTTAAAGTTTTACTGATTTTGTTGTGTTTTTGACATTATTAAAGTCTGTGTAAAGGCATTTACAAAGTTACAAAGACTGTGACCTGTAGTACTGAATTGTGGAGTCAAGATACTTGCACAGTCCGAAATTTTTGCACATTTAAAAATAAATATGACCTCACGTTGTGTCAGTTACGTTTGCACACTGCCTCTGAAACTTTCGTCATAAAAAAAATCAGATCAGGTTCAAGTTTCTGCGTTTTTCGCATCGGTAGCAAGCATTTTGAGAAGTGTTCGGACAATTCTGAGCCACCGGCTCAGAATGCAAGTCATGTTGTGTCAATCATGTTTATACACTGCCTCCAAAACTTTCATCAATCATAAAAAGTTCATATCAGGTTAAATTTTCTGCATTTTTTGCATCTATAGCAAGCATTTTGAGACGTGTTTTGACAATTCTGAGCCACTATGCCGTAGTGTTGCACGATATACCGGTACTTAAAAAGTATCGCGATACCCTGCTTTTAAAAACGGTACAATTCCGCATGTTACTAGTACCGGTACTTTAGGAATGCATTTTAATAAGAGCCGTATTTCTGCGTGTCTGACGCAGCACAGACGCTGTTTTGTTTACTAGACACAAACGCGTGACGCTCGCTGTGTTTTCAGCCTCTGCCGCCTCAATATATGAACACATGAACATAAATGAAGACCCTAAAGGTCGTCACAACAACCTGTCAAAATAAAAGTTCGGTTTAACTTAACAGTCAGAAATACATTAGTGTATTACTTAATGTAAAGGTAGTACTATTCATAATAATAAAAATATTATTAAAACAATGTTTTAAGGAATATTTACCAGAAAAAAAATATTTACCTGAATTTATTTACCAGAAAATTGTAAATACACAACACAGTATTTCTGGAAAAAAATAAATAAATATCCTATAATAAATCAATTCTTTATCAAATCTAATTATCCTTTATAAATGCATTGGACATGCTTTTGATTATTAAAATGTAATGAAGCCATTAAAATAGAATCCAGAAAATTAATGGAAAATGGAGATTCACAAACAAAACTGAATTTGAGAAAAATAATAAAACTTATTTCATAGGGCCTTAAAAACATGTGATTTAAAAAAATAAATTGCTGTTAAATTCTGCAAGTTTCATGATTTCAATTAATTAGACATGCTTTTTGATAAAAAAAAAAAGGAATTTGGGAAAAAATAAAACAGATTTCATAGGGCCCTCTTTATTTTATTTGGTTCTTTGTTTTATTGTAGTTGTCCTTTAGTTTGTCACTTGCGTCTGGGGTCTTATTATTAATAACAAAGTAAATAAAATAAAAAATGACTATGTCATGATATAAATTGTTGTTGTGAGATAAAATTACTATATCATGAAATAAGATTTGGCTTTATCCTTTAAGCTAACTTACCAATATAGCAAAGAACTCTATAGCAAAGAGTTGTTCACCGTAATCCTGTGTAGTGGCACTGGCATGTGGTTAATATTATTATTATTTTTATTTTTATTTTTATTTTTTTAAAGGGGGGATGAAATGCTTTGTTTTAATAGATAAAATAACTATGGTCTCCATTTGGATCATCTATTATTCAGTTACTTTACCTGTTCTATGTTTTTTTTCGTAGTATCGGTTCAGTAGTATCGTGGTATTTTAGTCAGGTATCGTATTGAAGTCAAAATTTTGGTATTGTGACAACACTACTGTGACGTTCTGTGTGTGCCATAAATACAAATACCAGAAATAGCATTCAAAAATTGCAGACGAAAATTTGCACATTTAAAAATAAATACATCCTCATGTTGTGTCAGTCACGTTTTCACACAGCCTCCGAAACGTTCATCCGTCATAAAAAATTAGGATTGGGTTCAATTTTCTGTGTTTTTTTGCACCTGTAGCTAGCATTTTGAGAGCCGTTTTGACAAAGCCACCATGGTGCTCTGTGCATCACAAATGTTGATGAATACGAAAAAAGCATGCGAGAATTCTGGACTTTTGACTGTTAAACAGTTTCTCAGCATTTTTTGGGCAGGGCTGAAATCATGTCTCGATGATGTAGTGGAGCCACTGAGCATGGCTCTTTCCCTAACACTATAATAGCTAGAGAGTATTAGCATCAGTGGTTCGCCCGCTCAATCACGAGTTACTGTCATTACAATTAGTTACTACAGCCTATAGCAGGGGCGGCGAATGTTGGTCCCGGAGAGCCACAGCCCTGCAGAGTTTTGCTTCAACCCTAATCAAACACACCTGAACAAGCTAATCAAGGTCTGAAGGGTTACTAAGAGTTTTAATAAGGGTTGGAGCTTAACTCTGCAGGGCTGCGGCTCTCCAGGACCGGAGTTCGCCACCCCTGGCCTATAGTGTGTAAAATGCCCCTGAACCCTTCATTTTGTCAACAAATTTTAATACAATTATATTTAGTGTTTCGGTAACAACAACAGTTAAATTACAAGTTAGTTACCTAATGGTAAATAAATATTTGCTACCAGAAATCATGTTAGCCTGAGGATGTAACCATAGTAACTGTTCTATCATGACAACTCTCAGAAAATTGTAGCATGGTAATGGATATGACAATGTTAATGTATTTGGTCTTGGCAGAATAGATCTGCTCCGCTGCTGAATTGCTGCTGCTGTTGGTTGATGTTACTGCAAAGCTGGTACAGGAACTTGCTACTGCCAGTACATATGCCAGTA
>JAHKKF010532026.1:3367-18454 GCA_019740295.1 Labeo calbasu
CGTATACGACAGCGTGTTCCAGTTCCTGCCAATATCCAGCAACTTCGCACAGCCATTGAAGAGGAATGGACCAACATTCCACAGGCCACAATCAACAATCTGATCAACTCTATGCAAAGGAGATGTGTTGCACTGCGTGAGGCAAATGGTGGTCACACCAGATACTGACTGGTTTTCGGACCCCCCTGAACCCCCCCAATACAGTAAAACTGCACATTTTAGAGTGGCCTTTTATTGTGGCCAGCCTAGGGCACACCTGTGCAATAATCATAATGTCTAATCAGCATCTTGATATTTCACACCTGTGAGGTGGATGGATTATCTTGGCAAAGGAAAAGTGCTCACTAACACAGATTTAGACAGATTTGTGAATAATATTTGAGAGAAATAGGCCTTTTGTGTACATAGAAAAAGTCTTAGACCTTTGAGTTCAGCTCATGAAAAATGGGGGCAAAAACAAAAGTGTTGCCTTTATAATTTTGGTCAGTGTATTTTGACTTTATTCTCGTGATTTCAACTTTATTCTCGAAATATTACGACTTTAATCTCATAATCCTAGATTTTTTTTATTTTTTATGATTAAAATAGGAATTAATAGGAATTCTTCCTCTTAATAGGAATCTTCATTCAAACCGGCTTCCAAGGAACCAAAACATAATGTCTGATTTTAGAACAAATCACAGTAGAAATGTATTATAAAAAGAAAAATAGGAAATTTATTAATTTACATAGTACTCAATTAGATGCCATTGTGGTTCTAACTATCAAACTTCAACCTTCAAACTTCATCAGTCCTATTGGTTCTTCAGTGCATTGGGAGCTGTAAGAGCTGCCTCATTGCCAGAAATTCAGAGGCTGACGATTCATCATAAAGAGCATTAATTTTGCCATTAGTGAACATGTCATACTAGGCTGTCAAAGAATCACAGTTTCACCTCATTAATTTCAGTGTACTCACTTATTCAGGTTTAAACTGTATGACAACAAAACAACAAACTCTCTTTCAAATAAACCGTATGTGAATGGCCAGAAGTATGTGAACACACCTTCTAATTAACAGGTTTGGCTAGCTACTTAATTTTAGTGAATACAAACCTAATGCATGATGCTACGCCATATAATTATATTCTAGATAATTGTGTGATTCCAACTTTGTGTCAACAGTTTAGGAAGGACCCGTTTTTTGCCTAATTATGGCAGCACCCCTGTGCGTAAATCGAGATCTCCATAAAAAGAAATTTGCTGTGGAAGAACTAGACTAGTTTGCACAAAGGTCAGACTTGAAGCTCACTAAACACTTTTAAGATGAACAGAAATGCCAACCTTGAACCAGGACAAAATGCTAACATCAAGGCCTGATCTCATCCCTGAATGGATGCAATCCCTGTAGCCATGTTGCAACATTTGATATAAATCTTTCCCAGTAGAGTGGAAATTGGTTTGGAGTACCTACTCTATGTCACAGTTAATTGTTGTAAGCAACATCTCAACAGAAGCTTGTGCTGACTACTTACCCTCAATATTTGTATGTTCTCTCACAATTAACAAGTACAGTATCCAGTAATAAATATATATATATATATATATATATTTAGTGAGCCTATTCAGTATATATTTTTGCTGTGGTACTGCATATTCAGAAGCATCACTTCTAAATATCGGTATTGGTACACTGACTTTGGAAGAAAATAATGCAATCTGAAGATACTACATTTCGGCTACTGGGCAGGAAGTATCCTATACATGTTTGGCCCAGCACTTCCAGGGCTACACCATGTCAAAGTCCAGCAATATATTTTACAAGCCCTGATCATTTCATCCCCAAAACACATGGCACTGATTTTCTTGAGATGTGGTTTAGTAGTTGTGGGCTAGTAATTCTGAGTTTTTACAAATTACTGACCTAATTAGCTGAGACCATAACAAAATGTAAGGTACACTTCCCTTAAAAGTTCAGATAAAAAGTATGGACTATTTCAGACACAATGTGTTCTGATAGCTTCCTTTGTTTGTCAAAGTATGACTTGAGTGTGTGTAATGTAAGTTAAATGGGTCAAACCACAGCAAAGCAGTGAGCAGAGAATGAGTGAAACAAGTGATTCTCCTCTACTGTGTCTCAGAGGGAGTGTGCGTGTGTGTGTGTGTGAGAGTGTGTGTGTGACGTGAGTATACATTACACATTGCCAAGCTCTAATGGCTCAGGCTGTTGTGTTGCTGGACTAGATGACATGTGGAAGTCTGGTGAAACATGAGACAGAGGTCTTTCAGCAGAACGTCTAAGTAAAGAGCTTGTCAGGGTTTGGCATCTCTTCAACATTACAGTGATGTAACACTGGCTTCTGGTTGGCCAACATCAAATTGAATTTCTCAGACATAGTCTTATGGCCACACTCAAAAAAAAAAAAAAATCATACTTTGTTTCTGCAGTGACAGTGATCATGAACCTACCCTGGAACTGGCCTTCAGTAAATTATAGATGTAGATGATAGTGTAAATCCCACACTGCAGGGACATTTTGGTAAATGTTCATTTAGCAAGTCAAGAGCAGCTGTTACAAGAAAAGTAGAAATGATTTGACAGAGGTCCCAGATTTCTTGACAAAGGTTTTTCACTTTCTGAAGAAAGATAGACATGTATAGTGATGAAAACCAAAATATTAAATATCATGGACGAATATTTGCAGAGTATTTGCAGGGGGCTCAAAATGGCAATTGTCACCTGAGACTCAGAGCCAAACTACAAGCGGGTAAAAATTACTTCAGAAAGATGGCAGCATGATAATGTTATTTTTACACAGAAACTGGTAATTCTATTAGTAAAATCCGTTGACTTTCGCAATCTTTGTTACATTATGTGCCAACGGTGACCATTCAAAAATGAGGAAATGGCACTTTTCAAGTTTTTACGTCAAAGTTTGCATGCCTGTAACTCAAGAAGTATTAAATATATCTTAATGTCCTTTTAGATATTGGGGCTCAACAAACTTTCCTTTTAGCATCTTCATGGTTTGGTTCCAGAGATATTGAAATTTCAATATGGCTCCAGGGGTAAATCGTTAATTTGTAAAAAAAATTTCAACAGTTAAAAACCCAGTGTGGGTCAATGTGCAACAATATGATGCTTCTTTTCTTTTAGAAAGGAATGTCTGAAGTAGAAATAATGTTGAAAGCAGAGATGTATCTTGTTTCCTTCTGTCAAAACAACTGTATTAAACATACCTGTCTGATTGCCATAAATATTCTTTTTCCAAAGTTTGTGTGAATATATCTCAAGAAGTATTAAACATATCGTCATATGATTTTAGATTCTAGTTCTTAATAAACTTTTCATTTGAAATCTTCATTTTCAAGGCCCTGCATCGTTCAGTCCCAGGTCACGTCCACACTAATACGTTTTCGTTTGAAAACGCATCTTTTTCTCTCTGTTTTGGCCTTCCGTCCACACTGAGACGCCGTTTTTGGTCAAAGAAAACTGAGCTTTTTGAAAACGCTCTCCAAAGTGGATAAATTTGAAAACGCCGTTTTTGCGTTGTAGTGTGGACTGTGAAAACGGAGGCTTTTGAAAACGATGACGCATGTTTAGTCATGTGACGCATATTGCACCAATAGATATCCATGTTTATACCAGTAGTTGTGGCTGTTATGTGCTATTCACTTTCACACTGCTGCTAAAGATATATCTGTACACTCTTCATATTACAGTCCTAAAAAGATGAAAGAAAATGTACTCACAGTTGCTATCCTGACTCCTGCAGCTAAACGTGAGGGCAGCTGCTTTTTAGATCAAACTTGAGAGCGCGCGACATGGACGCGTTAGTGAATGATGAGATATTTCCGTAAATAAAATGATCCTGCCAAGAATTGCTTGAAAACTTATGTCTCTTCCATCTGTATCGTCTCAGTGAGTTTTTACGCATGCGCAGTATGGCGAATTTAACGTTTTCCTACGTTTCAGTGTGGATGAGAAACTTTTGAAAAACGCTTGAAAACGCCAGTGTGGATGGAGAGCATTTTAAAACGAAAACACAGTTTTCAAATGTATCCGGATTAATGTAGACGTAGCCCCAGAGATATGGGCATCTCAATGAGGCTCCATTTTCAGATTGTTGAATATTACCCACATTCAATGCTTGAAAACCAAATGTTGGTCACTTTATATACAGCTGATACTGATTGTATTTAAAGCAAGATGTCTGAAGAAAAAGTAATGCTGAAACTAGAAATGTATCTTGTTTCCCTCTATCATAACAATTTCATAGGACATACCTGTTTGAGTGTCATAAATATTCTTTTTTCCAAAAATGTGTGTGCCTATAACTCAAGAAGTATAAAAGTCTTAATATGATCTTAGATTTGGGTTCTTTTTGGTTCGAAAGAAACTTTTCTTTTGGAATTTTTCGTTTTAAGGCCCTGTATGGTTTAATCACAGAGATACTGAATTCTCAATGCAGCTCCACATCCAAATTTAGTATCCTACCCATGTTCAATTGTCAAAAACCAAATGTGGTTTTGTGTTTATCTTGTCAGCACTGTGGACAATGCAAATATGCAAATAATAACAGTAACCCAAGGTTTAGGAATGTACAGTGTGACACGTCAGACTATGAATGACCAGGATCAATTGTTAACTCTAAGTAAAGTATGGACAGTGTGAAATGCTAAATAAAATTACCTGGGATCCCATTTACTTAGGTTTAGAATTACCCAGTGTTAATTATTTCAAGTATAAGAGGCCTTAATGTTGTAGGTACTATCAGTGATTCTGCCAAATATGCCCTTTAGCAGTAGATAATACTTCGATCTATACCTGTGCTTCACATTTTATAACAATAAAAAGAGAAAAGAATATTCTAATTATTAATCCAGCTGAGGTAAATCTAGGTTTTTTGACATGGATACAATGTGTGGCGAAAGCATCCACACTTCCCTGTGAGGCGTGGGATTTGTTTAAAGCGTGTTACAGTACTGCATGCTTAAACACTTGGTAGCTTCAGAAGCTATTAAAATGAACAAAATCCCTTCTTCCAAATATACCTGAAACTGATTCAAATATGGAATCTTATGAATAGACCACAGAGAGCAAGGTAATGGGCCTCTACTTGACCATTTCAGTGCATTTTCTTTGTTCTATGCAACTGTTTTGATAGAAGGAAACAAGATACAATTCTCATTTCAACATTATTAATTCTTCAGACATTGTTCTTTAAATAAAATAAGTATCGGCTGTTTACAGAGTGACCAACATTTGGTTTTCAACCACTGAAAATGGGTAGTATTCAACAATCTGGACATTAAGATCCCCATATCTCTGGGACTGAATGATGTAGGACCTTAAAACTTAAGATTCCAAAAGAAAAAAATCATTAAGAACTAGTATCTAAAATCATATTGCCAAATCCCTAATACCTCTTGAGTTATAGGCATGCAAACCTTGGAAAAAGAATATTTATGGCACTCAGAAAGGTATGTTCCATGCACATTTCTGGTCCCAACAATATTTGTTCTTCAAATATTACTCTTTTGCAAAAAAAAAAAAAAAAAGATTGAACAATGTGAGATTCGGCAAAAGACAGCCATCCTTGTTAATCCAGGGTTTAGAGTTACCCAAGGGTTGACCATTTTAGGCATGAAAAGCCCTAATAATTAAAACCACTAGAAACTTCATGTCTTCATGGTCAATTAAAACTGGTTTGTTTGGGACAAAAGTATGGCAGAAAAGGGAAAGAGAGTCATACCCATGGATTCCAACACAAACTGGTCCTGCGTGACCGCCAGAGGAGGCTGAACACACACCGTCATTTTTGGGCTCTGCACCGCAGAACGACTCTTTATTTTAACCTAAGAAAAAAGTACACATTCAGGACACACTATCACCTCAGCATCATAAAGCACTACAGGCTCCTATTACACAAGAAAACCTAATATACTTAATAGACATGAGCGTTAAATGAGCTGCACTCACCTTGACTGTGACAGAGGGGACAGGCATGCCGTTCATCTCAGGTATGACAGCACACTGTAAGAGAGGTCATCACAAAACAATAACACATTGTGCACTCATGAGACAGGCAAAGTATGTGTGCACTATGTTTTTAGACAATACAGCATCCACAAGAACACACAATCTGACAAAACCTTCCATTGTGGATATCCTCAAAGGTAAAATGATTGTTAAGGTCATTGCACACTCAGTCCAAAATTTCTGTATGCATTTTTTCATTTTTTTTTTTCTTCATATTCGTCATCCTTTCCTATCAAAATGCTTGCTACGGATGCGAAAACTTGAACTCGAACTTGATCTGAATTTTTTAATGACAGGAGAAAGATTTGGAGGCAGTGTGTAAACGCGATTGACAATGTGAGGTTGTATTTTTTTTTTTACGTGAAAATTTTGGATTCTGTGTGCAAAGACCTTTAGTGTTTTAGTTAGTCTGTAGTAGGGCTGTGAAACGATTAATCACAATTAACTGCATACAAAATAAAAGTTTGAGTTTGTCCTAATATATGTGTGTGTACTGTGTGTAATTATTATGTATATATAAATACAAACACATTCACATATATATTTAGGAAATATTTAAGTATATGTATTTATTATCATTTTTATATAATTTATATTATATATAAATAAACATATTTTGTACATAACATATTTCTCTTCAACATATACATTAATTTGTGTGTATTTATATATACATAATAATTACACACAGTACACACACATATATTAGGCAAACTCAAACTTTTATTTTGCCTAGTCTGTAGTTATTAAAGTGAATATTACACATAAAAATTCTGTATAAAACAAAGTGATACAGGCTCATTTAATTAGCTAAAAAATTAAGTGTGTGTGTTTGTGTGTGCTAACTTAACTATAGTATTACAATATAATAAACTGTAACTTGAACTGTAATCTTCAAAACCAAGCTAAATATGACAAAAGCTTTCTTTAGGGACATTCAGGGAAGTTTTCTTTTATAAGTAGCTTTATTAAAAAAATGTATAGAAGTCTACAGTATCTCCTCATCTAGCTAGCTGAACCCGTGTGAATGTGTGTAAAAATTACTCATAAATAATAATAAATAATATAACGTAAAAATAATGAAAGTTTCAATTTAGGGATGAGGTAGGGCTTGCTGTCGCCTGCAGTCATTATAATGAGCTTCATATAAAAACAACATAAAAATGTAGATGAGATAAACACGTGTTAATATTTGTACCGAGACTTCGTCCAGGTTAGATGACACTATGGCGGTCAGAGTGAGCTCTTCGTCAGTGTCTGCTCTCGGGAGAATGTCTGGAGAAAGATAACACACAAAAATTGTGTAACAGAACTTTTAAACGTTTAATTTTACTAACGTATATTTAGGAATATAAGTCACATTTTTTATAATCTGACATGTGCTGCGGGTTATATTGCAATGTGACTTACAATAAGCGCCAACCATGCAAAGCTCACACAAATATGCATACACACACAGCATTTTTTAGCAATGTCTAGTATTACTAACTTGATATCACAACCTATTCATCATCAAAATCTCTTTTTCCAGCCACTCGGACATGGTTACATTTGCAGTAAAGACACACTGATTCAAAGGTGGAAAACATTAGTACATTATAATAAAATGCATGTTAAATGTAAGACACTGTTTAAAAGCCAAAATGCTTGCTTCATTTAAAAACAGATCAGTTACTGGTCTGGCATTCAGTCTGGCATAAATTTGGGCTTTGCAAGAAGCCTTTATCTGTTAACATCTATTAACACACATGGCGTGCATTTATTTGTCTAAATTCTGTGCATCATACCTTGGGTTTTGGTAGCCTCGCGTATAACCTTTTGTAGCATTTTCATCTCTGTATCGACCTCATCATAGTTCACCTCACGGGCATCCACTTTTGGTGCAGTGAAGAAGGAGGGGTCAGTGCCCATGTAAGAGCACTGGAGATGCCCGTCAGAGCTCAAAGTCACCACCAACCCCTTTAGTTCCCTGAAAAAAATTAAAAAAAAAAAAAATATTCTGCTTAGTCTACTGAAGGTTTCTTACTTTAGGATTGTTGTTTTTAGTTTACAGGATATTGGTTTCAGTACAAAAAGTTAAAATAAAATATTAAATCTCTTACATTTCTTTTTTTTTTTTAAATGACAAAATTTCAATTAAGACATAAGTAAATGCAAAAAGTCTGGCTGTTAGGGTTAGTGAGTACATTTTTGCACCCTTTAAACAAAGCCCTGTTCCCAATAAGCTCACAACATGTTTTTTTTTTAATTCTTGTATATATATATATATTTTTTTTTTTTTTTTTTAAATAATTGAAAAGTTTTATTTGAAGGCAAAGAGTCAATCACAATTCAGCTAAGTAACACATATTCAAAAATCAACTAACAAAACAAACCAACAAAACATTTTATTCATGGGGATTTACATAGAAACTAGCCTCATTATGAAGCCTCTTGTTAAATGGATGTCAACTTTTTTATTTTCTCTTAAGCCTGGAATGCACTACACGATTTTTGGCCTGATTTTCCACTGATTTATTGTCTGGAGAAGTTGAATGGTATGTCGGATTGACTTGAAATTACAGGAAGTAAGTACTAACAAACATCAATTGGTTAAGACATCCAGTAGAAAAATATATTATTTTTTCTTTTTATAATCTGAGCTCAAAAATGGTAGTGTGTAGGGGTGTAACGGTACACAGATGTGTACGATTTCGGTGCAACAGAAAACAATAAACTAAAAATCTACTATGCTAGGTCTCTTTTCATTTATTTTAAACAGACAGTAGTACAAATTACAATCTCTTCCATTCACCTACATGTGAAAATACTAAATATTATATCAAATTAATGTCATATATAGTCTATAAAATCTGCAGTACATGTATACATATAAGGAACAAATACTTGAAATATATTTAATTTAGTTAACTGACAGACGAGGGAAAAAACTGCGACGCGTAACGTAACTTAGCCTATATTTGCTGAGTTTCACTTCAGTTTTGTGACAGAAAGGAAACTCAAATGGCAGAAAGCGACATTCTATTTGTTTTGAGTTGATTTTGCTGGTATGAGGAAAGCTGAAGTAATCGCGCCGGCGCAAACAAACACAAAACATATCAGTTCCAGGCTTCTATCATTCCTAACTTACAGCGCAGTTGGCACTTCATCAAAATAAAATACAGTGAAACAAACATCAGCGCGCCCGCCTGTCACCGTTAGAACGCGACTGAAGTACTATAATTTACATAATAAATAATAGTTTAGCATTTGGATGCATCACAAATATGGAAATATTATGGAATATTTGAATTTGTGCTGAATGAGAGAGGTAGGATACAAGGACACAAAGCTCCATTTCGCAGACAGTTGAATGCGCAAGAATTTAAAGTAACGTTATACTACTTTGTCAGTGAGAGACGCACGCAGAAGCAGCAAATGATCACTGTCTAGTGGGTTTTGATTTCAAGTGCGCAACTCCTGGCATTCGCTGTTCTTCTGCCGGCGGTTATCAAACAGAGTTGCATTATTGCGGGCGCCCCCTTCTGGATTAAGGGTGAATTGCATCAAGATGCATCAACTAGACAAGCAAAATGACATACGATATTTAGCCTTGGTTCTAGGGGAAAAAAAATAAACTAAGTGCAGTTTTCTTAAAATAAGTAAAATTATCTGCCAGTGGTGAAAGTTAAATATTCTTGTTTAGAGAATATTTTGCTTACCCCACAGGCAGATAATTTTACTTGTTTTCAGGGGAAAAAATTAGATCAAGTGCATTTAGCTTAAAACAGGACTAAATATCTTATGTCATTTTTCTTATTTAGTAAATGCAACTTAATTTAAGAATTTTTAGATATTTAGATGACAAGAAACAAGACAAAAATAAGCCTTCCTTTTTTGCAGTGATTATGGGAGTAACTTCAGTTAAACTGCAAATATTCAGACATTCCAAACAAGCTTAAATGTTTGATCTGTTAATGCAATATAAGAATTTAGACTTCGTACAAAAAGGCATTGTTCTTATTAACATCATTCTCCTCACCCCTCAACCATCAAATAGCAAAAGGAAACTTTAAAGTGTAAAAGTAATAACAAACTATTTTCAGCAGTCTATGAATAACTGCAAAAGTAATTTACGGATGTGTTAAATATTACTGTAGTAATAATTGCAAGTCTATTTTATGTAACATAAGTGTACGTTGCATGATTGAAAAATATTCCTCTCATTATCTGAAAGACTGGTGGATATTTCAAAGTGCTGTCAATCATTTTGACAGATAACAAATTGTATTTCCCTGCTTTCCCGTAAAAAACTTCTGTTAAGGATAGGGGAAAAGAAGAAAATTATGTTTTAAAGCACCCATGTGAAAACAAGCCGGAAAAGAGACATGATTGAGGATTTGTGAAGAAAATGAGAGATTCTTACTGCATTCCAGTAATTTATTCAATGCATATGTTCATTAAATGGGGAAAGAAGACCACATGAGCCCAGGATCTGAATCAGGATTTGTGTTACGGTGAAATAGGAAAATCAAGAGGAACCAAACACAGCAGACTGAAAAGATATTCTAGTGAATATTTTGTATGTGTCACATTAAAATACCAAGCATTACAATATTTTCTTAACAGATTAAAACAAAGCCTGACGGGAAATGTATGGCTTATTCCGTCAAACTGATGGATAAGGAAAATTTGTACAACTACAATTTATTTGAAATGATTGTTTCAGTTTTGAGTGTTCTCCAAACTGCCAATCACAATTTAAAGCGGACTCGTTTTGGAAAAGGTGTATATTGGCATGAATATGCCAGATGAATTTGCACCAAAATACCATTTGTCTGATTGGAATGGACACGCAGGCTTTAGCCCAAAGAATCAACACTAAAAGATAAGAAATGTTTTCTTCTGCCTTGATAAGCCTATTGGTTTGGGTATTCTAACTATGTATGATTCTATGGTTAGTTGCATTTATTATTTACCTTTAATATAGTAAAGTTTGAGAAAGTGAAGATGTGAGTGCTTATGTGTCTGTGTGTGTGCGCGTGTATGTGTGCTAAAGACGTGAACAGAGACAAGCACCGCAGCTCATTTAGGTGGTGGTGACAGATGCTCTTTTAATGTGAGGCCAGTAAAAGAGAGACAGGACGGACAATGGCAGAGTGAGTGACCCGTGCAGGATGGCCAGAGAGACCAGTGCAGTTAAACACTCCCTCTACAGACGTATCTGTTACCTCTGCATATGAGAACTGCAATAAGCAAACAGTCCCACAAACACCAAATGCTTCAAAGAGACACTGAGCACACAATCTTGAGAATGGTAGCACACACAGCAGCTCACATTCAGTCCAACTTCAGATAAGCTGGACTGACAGGTGTTTCTATGAGGAATGAAGGGTAAAGGAGAAGTCCAATTCCAGAACAAAAATTTACAGATTATGTACTCACCCCCTTGTCATCCAAGATGTTCATGTCTTTCTTCAGTCGTAAAGAAATTATGTTTTTTGAGGAAAACATTTCAGCATTTTTCTCCATATAACGGACTGCTATGGTGCTCCGAGTTTGAACTTCCAAAATGCAGTTTAAATAGCTTCAAACGATTCCAATTGCGGTTGTAAACGACCCCAGCTGAGGAAGAAGGGTTTTATCTAGCGAAACGATCAGTCATTTTCATAAAAATAATATAAATTTATATACTTTTTAATGTCAAATGCTCGTCTTGTCTTACTCTGCCTGAACTCAGTTTTTTTCTGGTTCATGACAGTTATGGTATGTTGAAAAACTCCTATCTCATGTTCTCCCTCAACTCAACTAAAATTGTCCTATATCACTGTTTTACTTTTTTTGTTAAGGGTGTTTGATCTTCTTTGCATGTTCACTTTGCAAAGTCTGGGCTGGTACTTCTGCAGTGATGTAGGATGATTTTGAAATGATTTTTGAAGTTGAGGGAGAAAATACGATTTTTCAACATACCCTAACTGTCTTGAACCAGAATACACAGAGTTCAGGCAGAGCAGGACAAGACGAGCAATTGAGATTTAAAAAGTATTTAAATTGTATTTTTGTAATGAAAATAAGTGATCATTTTGCTAAATAAGACCCTTTTTCTTCGGCTGGTATTGTTTACAACCACTTTTGGGATCGTTTGAAGCCGCATTTTAACTACATTTTGGAAGTTCAAACACGGGGAACCATATCAGTCCATTATATGGAGAAAAATCCAGAGACAGTATCTGTAAATTTTTGTTCTGGAAGTGGACTTCTCCTTTAAGGAGAATAAGGACAGACAGGAAAGATTCATTTGGACAGCGCTCACTTACGGGAAGTTGGCGACACGAACAGCCACAGGCACACAGGACAGCTGGGCTGCCCACTTCAGCGTCACATCCTGGTACACCAACAGCATGCTGTTATGGTTACACATCAGGACGTTGGTGGAACCCTCAGAAACTGAAGACAAAGCCAGAGAGAAGACAGCTCAGTATGAAGGAGAAGTGTGTTCAGATGGCCTGTGGTCTCTGGGCCTCACATGGAGAGTCAATGCAGCAGTTAAATGATAGACTGCATCCACTTCCAAACCACCAGAAGACGTCCATCTCTCACTTTCCTATAAACCAACATCCTTCTCACCAACACACACACATATACATCTCCGTTCTGTGGCCAAAGACTAACATCATCTCTCTCTATGCGGCAGACAAAGACAATAGTGATGACTCATGAGACTGTCCACATGATTGCGCGTGTATGTGTGTATATGTGCTATACAACTTTTCTTACAAAAATACACTTTGACAGATAATATAGAAATATTCCTTAATTGGTATTTTTGTTTTTTTGTTCTAGTAAAAATATCTAGAAATCCTATCCTATGGACAGTTTAGCCAAAAACAAAGTTCACTCATCATTTACTCACCCTCATGTCATTCCAAACCCATGAGTCTTTTGTTCATCTTTGAAGCACAAATGAGGATATATTTAATGAAACCTGAGAGATTTCTGTCCTTACATCAAAGTTCATTGCACCAAACCTATGACACTTCAAAAACATCTGTTTGCCATATTTGAGGAGCTCTATGTGTATTGATGAATGTTTATATGTGAATAAAAGCCTAAATTAAATCTTTTCATCATATAAAGATCTGGGTCTCTTCAGAAGGCTTGGATTAAACTGCCCGATTCATTTGGATTACTTTTTGAAGCATGACAGTTTTGGTGAAATTAACTTTTAATGGAGGAAAAGAAATCTCTCAGGTTTCGTCAAAATTGGTTCTTGATGGGAAAGAAACAATGAGGTATGTTCTTTTGTGTCAAGCAAGCACAGCTGAACTTCTTTTTACCATTTTTGATGTCCATATTTCATTTACAGTATGCTGATTGAAGCTGCACAATAGTTAAAAGATTGCGATCTTGATTCAAATACCCATGTGATCTTATCCCTAAATGACAAAGATTCAGCTATGTCTATTATGCCTGTTTCACATCACAAAGGAGCATGAGCAGCTCTTATTTTGTTGCTGCTCATATTGATGAATGAAAGTTCGGCCATCATGCTTCCGATGTGAACACTGTCATTCACTGATATAAACAGTGACAAAGCGCAACTGACAGTTTAAAAAAAATCTAATCGAATCATTAATTCAAGAGATTCATTCATATATGTGGATTCATCCAGTAACAAAACAAATCTTTGACATTGACTCTTTCGTTCAATTTTTTTTTTTAATTATTTAATTCAAATGAATATCCTCTAGTAAAAATAACCTCCAGTTAATTGCATGTTTTTTAACTTGACTAATGTTTTTTCTTCAGAATCGTGGGAAAATTGCAATCTTCATTCAAAAAAATTCAGTTTAACTAGAATCATGCAGCACTTTTGTCTCTTCTTTCACATCATTCATACAGATATCTTTTATGATGTCTTCATGTACTTTTTGAAGCTTAAAAGAAATAGAAATGGTTTATGTTTCAATAAAAATATCTTCAACTGAACAAAAGTCTTTGGAATGACACAGGTAAATAAATTATGACAATATTTTTTATTTTTGGGTAAACTACACCCTTAAAGGGAGGATCAGCAGGGGCGCTCCCCTCCATCGTCGGGCCCTTACAATTGTCCTAAACCCCCCCTCCTTTACCGTGCCCCTTGGCATCAGATGCCCATTAACCACAAGTTGGCATGATTCTTTTGGGCAGGGGTGTCAAACTCAATGCCCTGCAGACTTTAGTTATACCTTAATTAAACACACCTGATCCAGCTAATCACATCCTTCAGGCTTACTTGAAAAATGCATGGTTTGTGTGTTGAAGCAGGGTTAGAACTAAACTCTGCAGGGCTGTGGCCCTCCATGAGTTTGACACCCCTGCTTTAGGGTCTTCATGAAATGGTTAAAATGACTTATGTTTTACCTAGTCAAAAACAGCTCTGTTCGCAGCAAGCTGTTTTGGTGCATGTCTCATTAAATGTTACTAAGCTACTGCTCAGTCCACCCCCCTAATGCGTGGGGTGTGTTGTCACAAGACACGTGAGTTGCTGCCTTGGACTCCGTATATTACTTGGAGGTGGTCTTATTCAACACTGCAAAAAAAGGCTTATCTTACTTAGTATTTGTGTCTTGTATCTAGTCAAAATATCTGAAAATTCTTAAATCAAGATACATTTACTAGATAAGCAAAATAACATTGGCTATTCAGTCTTGTTTTAAGCAAAATTAACTTGATTTAGTTTTTTTCCCCCTGGATACAAGTAAAATTATCAGTGGGGTAAGTAAAATATTCTTAAAACAAGAGTATTTTACTTACCCCACTGGCAGATAATTTCACTTATTTTAAGCAAAATTAACTTAATTAAGTTTTTTACCCCTGGAAACAAGACTAAATATCTAATGTTGTTTTGCTTATCTAGTAAATGCATCTTGATTTAAGAATTTTCAGATAATTTGACTAGAAACAAGACAAAAATGCTAAGTAAGACAAGCCTTTGTTGCAGTGAAATAGATAGCTATCTACATAGAAACCGGCTGCAGACTGAAACATCTCGCTGGATGACACAGTTTTCAGACTCAGACAGCCCAAAATGAACCGGCTGTG
>JAHKKF010532027.1:3702-16524 GCA_019740295.1 Labeo calbasu
TCAGCTTTCATGCTGAACGCAAAATGCACAGCGGCAAAAGTTCAACTAATTTTAACTTTGAGCGCGGCTTGTGCGCGCGCATTGGTCGACACAGCAACAAATCGTCCTCACACGGCGCATCCGTGAGAGCGATCCGAAAGCGTACGAAGCAGTCTGCTCTCTATAACTCTTTTGGTCCTGCGCAGAGCCGTGACAAAGTCGAACACACCTGCTAGTACACACCGGTTGCACTCAGAGATGTGGCTCACATGTGAGGCTGCAGCGTGAAAGCATTACAACCCCCTTAGACGTAAGGCTATGTTTACACTGGTGCGTTTTTGATTTAAAAAATTAAAACAATCCTCATCCATACTGGCATTTCAGAAAAGATATCTGTACATACTATACGACCAAAAGTGTGCATTACATTATCATTAACGAAAACTGTAGCATGATGCTACATAAGACAGTAAATAAGATTTATATTCCACTTTTACTCAAAATTAATTTTAAACCACAAGCGAGTGTATGTATTTTTTGCTATTGCTACAAATAAACCCGTGCAACATAAGATTGGTTTTGTCGTCCAGGGTCACATATAATGTTATACATACAGGCAGACAGTGCTGGAAGGTGCTAGTGCTTGTGGAAAATGAATAGAAATTACAATTCTGTCTGAGGCATGCATTTTAAAACGAACATGCACTAGTGTGAATGTAGCCTAACAGATGTGTACTTTTTGAGCTTTATCAAAATTATTTTCACTTGTTGGATATATTTTGTTCCTTTGTGCAGTGGCTCAGGAGTCTTTGAATCTGTATAAATATTATTAAGCTGAAAAAGAAATTATTCTGAGGTAATGTAATCTTGTTAAAACTGATTTCAGAAAATTGGTATCGGAAAAAGTATCGTTCAGTAACCGGTGTCAAAGTAACTGTATCGGCATCGATATCGATACCGAAAATTTTTAAACTATACCCAACCCTAATTGAAAGCTTATTTATTCATCTTTCAGATGATGTATACATCTCAGTTTCAAAAAATTAAGCCTTATGACTGGTTTCGTGGTCCAGGGTCACATAAATTACAAAGTGTAGTGTTATAAATGTGCATGCAATTTGTTTTTAAAATGAAAATGCTGTTGCTGATTACTGCAGTCTGTTATAATGTCCATATAAAATTAGTCCTAACCATAACTGTTATGTGATCATAGACAGGATGCTAAGCAGTGCACTGATGAGGCATCATCTATTTAACCATGTTAAAAAGTCGCACATTTACCGTTGACTCTGTTTTCACACTCTTACCTTCCTTTTATTTTCCCTCAGGTACCAGTACCCAACCATGGATGAACTCGCCGAGATGCTGCCCTCAGTTCTGACCCAGCTAAAGTAAGTCCAAAATTCAGTCAGTCTGTACTGATCGCTAATTCAGTACAGTTCTTCAATTACAATCTTAAAAATAAAGGTTATTTATTGGGATCACTGGTTCTGTGAAGAACCTTCAACATCCATGGAACCTTTTTAATGCATAAAAGGTTCTTTATAGTCGAAAAAGGTTCTTTTTTTAAAAAATGTACTTCAAAATGGTTTTTCTATGGCATCACTGCAAAAAAACCCTTTTGGAACATTTTTAAGAGTGTAAATAATAATAAAATTGTGCATTTTTATAAGAATATATGCCAGTTTTTAAGCAATATGACTGATTGTGCTTGAACAGAATCAACAGCGTGATTGGTATTGGTGTGGGTGCAGGAGCTTATATCCTCACTAGACTGGCTGTAAGTAAAATTTCTTTCTTTTTATTATGCTATAATGACCGATCAGTCGTTATATGTTGAAATATCTAACCATTTGGTGAATAGCTTGTGAAAACGAGCCATTAGATGTTTAATTGAGCATCTGAAAGACGTCATTAGAGGTGAAGATCATGAAAGTCCGTCTGCAGTAAAACCATCTGTCCGCAGTCTGCAATAAATCCCCCACACCTCCTTTTAGACTCACAGTTCACACATGCATTCACACTCTCACCCTACACAAAGGTCTTATTCACCATCTAACACGAACGCTGAGGATGGATGCCTTTATAAACACACTTAAACACACACTCTCATGTTTCCTGCTGGTTATTATCAAGGTATAAAGTGATGAAGAGTATTAAGTGAAGAATGTGACTTTCCATGGCTGCCTTTCACTACGAGCTCCATTTCTTCAGTACAGCACCTCACACTTTCACCCATCTAACAGCTTGCATTGCACATCTATCTATTTCTGCCATTTGCTCATCGGGTTCTATGATGACGGCCGATATGAACAAACACACACCTACACAGCTCTGCAGAACTGCTTCACTACTGTAAACTACTTAAAATCATTAGAATTACACTTTAATTTTCACATGTCTATGCGTAGACGTGGTTATGTGTTGCCTCGAAGGCTTGCGTTTCTCTGCACGTCTGTTGCAGAGCCTTATGCAGAAGGGAAAAAGTAGAGGTGTGAAACCTGAGCTTTTTCCATCACGATCACTAAAACAAGACATTTGATTTGTTCACGTGGCTGCCTATAGCTGAAGTTCTTAGTTAAAACCAAGTGTGAGCTCTTTCAGTAAGTCAGCGCTCTGGACACTGACATCCTGAGAACTCGGTTAAGGTGTTGATGTCAGTATCTGGTCGGGTCGTGAAGGATTTGCTCTGTCACCACTGAGGTTAAAGTTGACTTTCTTAGACCTGTGTAGTAGTTTGTAAAGTGATCCCACATCCCTTTCCCACGGCTTTGCTTTGTTGCGTTCTCAAGTCATCTTCTGTAATTTACATATTTCAGTAGTAAAACAGAAGACAAATGTAGGCCAAAAGTTGATTTTGTGTGTCATGAACTGGTACTCGTACAGTGACTCTCAATGAAAGAATGGAGACTCAAATGAGAGTTTGCCAGATACCCAGTCAGCTACCCAAATCACGTTCCTGTGATATTTACTAAGTTTCTGTTGAAGGTAGGCAGTAGGGTTGCCCTCAACTAAAGATTTCACTGGTCCACTAGTAGTAAATTAAGCATTAATTAATAAACCATCAAAATCATAATAATGAGCCTTTAATTGCCTTTATAGTCTAACAAGCGCTCAAGTGCACACACAAAAAAAGCTTTCCACAGTGCACTGGCACAAATAATGATTATGAATGTGACAGGGAAAAACAGCAAGGGTTTTAATAATTTGTTAAACTAGCTCTTTCTTTGTTTCCAGCTTAAAGGGGTCATCGGATGCCCATGTTCCACAAGTTGATATGCTTCTTAAGGGTCTTAATGAAAAGTCTATAATATACTTTGGTTAAAAATTCTCAGTGGTTGTGTAAAACAACACCCTTTTTACCTTGCCAAAATCAGCTCTACAAAAATCAATCCATTGTGATGGATTGTTCCTTTAAATGCAAATGAGTTCTGCTTGCCCCGCCCCTCTCTTCTCTCTGTGGAGTGATGAGCTGTGCTTGGAGAGATTGTTTACTTTAGCCGTGAAACTTGCTAACTAGCATGTTATTAGGAAAGGCGATTGCAAAGATTCATAAAAACCCCTTATACTCACTTCTGCTGTAGATGAAGCTGAATCACGAATTATTCGCGCGAACATAGACACATTTATGTAGATCGGAGGCGCATTTCACAAACAAACATAATCCACTGCATCTTCAGCTGCTCAGATGTCGGGAGTAAATGACAACTACTGTGTTCATTATTACATCCAGCAACATAACACCTCAATCGCTCAATCTGAGATATTTTACATCCCTGCTCCAGCATTGAAACAGTGGAGGTTGGACTGTTACAGCTGATTCAGGGCGGCTCTGAGGTAAATCGCTTATGTCAATCAACTATTGTGGGAGCGGCCTCTGAGAATGGCTCGATTTGAAAAAGGGGATATTATTTTTAAAGATTATTTAAAAACCACTGCACGGATTTTTATCATTACTGGGTAGATGTGAAGTTTGAACTGCATCCGATGACCCCTTTAAGAGATGTCGGCAACACTTGCGTGTGTTTCAGACAGATTACATAATCTGAGAATGTTTTCTATATGAATTGGTTCATTTAAAAGTAGACATTTCACTCTCTATGGATGTATTTTTCATGTCTGTAAGGCAAGTATACACAGAGTTTCAAAGTTCACAGAGACAGTGGAAAGTGTATCCTGTTTGCTTTTATTATTTTACAAAAGCGCAACATTTCGTTGTTATTCTGAGTGCACATGAATACATGTAGAGTCTTTACAGATTAGAAAGATGTATTACGTTTATCTGTATGCCCAAAAATGACATTATGATTAAGAGCATGTGACCACACCGGCGCCTCCATCTGTCATGCAGCAAGCGCGCTACTATTCAGCTTCCACACTCTGCTCAGACACTTCAATAGTGCACATTTTTGTAGGTTAACATTAGTTTGAGCTGCCATGTAAAGTTGCTACTACATACATCTTTTAGATGAAAAGCCATATTTGAGGCTGACGAATGATAGGTGAGCATTTGGATGTCCTGCCCAATGTACTGTATTACCACAAAGACCAGCCGTAACAATCTGTCCATCCCGGACTGTGTGACTTCGTGTGCATTTTTTTTTTTCTCAAACTAAACGACTAAAAAATTTTGGTTGATCAAGCCTCTTCTCTTCGACTAATGGTTAGTCGACTATTAGGGGGCAGTCCTAATAAGCAGGGTTTTATAAATGCTTCAAAATCTACAACAATAATTAAAATAGTTCACCTAAAAATAAATATTCTGCCATTATATATTAACCTTCTTTCGTTTGACAACACAGACTTTCTTCTGTGGAAATTAATTCATTAATTCATGCATGCATGCATTCATTCATGCATTCTTGCATTCATTTATGCATTCATGCATGCATGCAATGGAGGTCAGTGGACTCTTATTGCTTGGGTCTCAACATTCTTCAAAATAGCTTTGTTTGTTCAGAATAGGAAACAGCATGAGGGTGACAGTTTTCATTTTTGGGTGAGCTCTCCCTTTAAACGGCTAAGTATTGCCTATTAGCATAATTAAACATTAACTGTTTAAGGGCACCTATTATGCCCCTTCTTACAAGATATAATGTTGGTCTTGGATGTCCCCAGAATATGTCTGAAGTTTTAGCTCAAAGTACCCTACAGATTAGTTATTATAGTAATTTTTGAGGTGTGTTTACAAAAGAGCAGTTTTGGTGTTTATCACTTTAAATACAAATGAGCTGCATATTCCCACCCTTCAGAAGGGGGCGTGGTGCATACATCTCTGCTTTGCATACCTACAGCAATAAACAGTCGGTAGAAGCAACATGACTGAGAGCGAAAGAACTGGTGTTCAGCTGTACATATGGGAAGCCAAACACACCAAAAGCACAGCACAGGGAGGACATTTTTGCTAGCGCCGCAGAACGTACGGCTCTGCCCAAGCTACTCTCACCAGTGTGGCGCTGATCAATTAAGTACTTCGATAACGTATGCACACAAATACGGTTAAAACGTTAGCTAAGCACTATAACGACATGACAATCACAACGCAGTCTTGAGTGAAATGATTTGCGCAGACAAACATATTTAGGTAGATTTCGAGGCACATTACCTTCAAAAATGGCTCAGATGTTAGGAGAAAATTATAGGCATTTTGCATTATAGGTGCCCTTTAAATCAACAAGCTTTCTGTGATTATATTTTCTGCTCCCGGGCCAATCACAATATGTTTGACTATCACATGACCCTGACAAGTCTATAGGTAGCAATACCACACAAAGTCAAGAATCTCATTAGTCTGTTCGATCGGCCACATGTCAAGCACCTAATCCTCTCAGTCAGTAGGTGCCCTGAGTGTTAAAGTCGTAAGAGCCGTAATGATGGACTAATCCAAGTAATGTCATTCTCTTAGCTGAATGAGCCTGCTCTGGTGGAGGGGTTGGTTCTCATCAATGTGGACCCCTGTGCTAAAGGCTGGATCGACTGGGCTGCCTCTAAGGTAAAACTGTGAATGATAATGTTTATTTAGTGCACATACTGGTACTGCAACAGAAATAAGCTGTTGTACCTCTAAAGGTACAGTTTTTGCATATTATTTTCTGAGTGATAAACAAGTTATTCAGGACTCTACACTTATTTTTCTCTTTAGGAGCACTTGTGCAGTCAAAATTTCAGGAGCACCTTCTAAACAGTCAAAAAATCTGATTAAAAAAAAAATTAGCTTTCCCGTTATGAGGTGATATTTGACTATTTTTACCTTTTGTTATAGCTTTTTTCAAACTTTATTAAAAGTGTCATCTTTTATGAAAAATTAAAACAGAAAAGCTTTTTAAAATTTCTAATTGCAATTTCTAATTTTGAACAAGTAGAATAAGAATAAGTTACCAAACAAATGAAATCAGTATTAACAATTACTGCAGAGGTGGCACAGAAGAACACAAAAGTGGCTTGTAGGTGTATTTTTATGTTTAATGAGGCTCAGAGGTGGCATTAGTGGAAACAAATTCATAAACTCATGTTGAGATGAATGTTTTAAATAAAAAATTTTGAATACAGAAATATTAAATTATCTAAATAACTGAAAAGATACTTTAAAAATAAAATTAAAACTGCCAGTAGGTGGTGGCAAGTCACTGATTTAATTACTGAATCATTAATTTGATTCGTTCGAATGGCTGATTTATTCAGGAATAAAGCAAGTGACTCTCTTTATAAATGGGAAATTGAATCATTGACTCTCTAGATTAGTTTAAAAATGCACATTCATTCTTAAACAAAACACCACTGTGTTTGAATGGAGATGCGCAGCGGCAAAAATAATTGCAAATGCAACTGAAATGGTCGCACTATAGAGCCCTGTTATTTGCATTTTCATTTAATCAATGCGTGTCATTTATTTATTTATTTTTTTTTTTTTTTTTGTACACTATTATGCATAACGATATCTTATCCTTTCATTATTAGCCAGAAGCTAATCTAAGCATTCCTCCATACTTCAGATTTCTCAACAGATTAGTGTTGATCTTCTTAAAGTTTCCCCTGTTGTAAAGCTCATAATAACCTTGCAGGTCAGATTGCTGCAATAATTAAAAGTTCTCAGCTCAGTGGAGGTGCTGGGAACGCATATTATTTGATCTCCAAACTTAGTGGTTTTCACTAAAAATGTGAACGTGTGTTTCTGTTTTAGTTGTCTGGATGGACCAGCAATCTAGTAGACATTGTGATGGCACACCATTTCAGCACGGTAGGCCTTAAATATGATGCTCATCTTTGCATCTGTGAGGGAAGATTTCTCTTAGAGTCTGTTAACGAGCTGAGTTGTGGTTCTTTAGGACGAGCTGACAGAGAACCAGGAGATCATTCAAACGTATCGTCTGCACATCGCTCAGGACATCAATCAGGACAACCTGGCTCTCTTCTGTCAATCCTACAACAGGTGACATTATCAGTTCATGTACTGATCATTGTCCAATGAGCCGATCTTGATGAGTTTTTCGTTTCCTTATCACAGTCGGCGAGATCTTGAGATTGAGAGGCCCGTCTTGGGACTTAATGAAAATACGGTCAAAACACTGAAGTAGGTTGTTTGGTTGTCTGTTTTTGCATATATTGTCTGGAAATCATGCATCCTCTTCCTTAGACCTTTATGTCCCTGTTCTCTTGCTGTTTAGGTGTCCTGCCCTGCTAATAGTGGGTGACACATCACCAGCGGTAGAGGCTGTGGTGAGTGACTAATCAAAAACACTGCATTGCGTCTATAGGCAATGCGAAAGAGCACAGTGTGCTTTCTAAAAGGCCCATTATGCTAATTATCTTTTTGTACATTTCCGTTCAGATTGTACAGATGACGTCACATCCTAAAAGGGTCTGTGCATCATAAAGTCTTATGCACTTGTGCTTGTTGCAAAGCACATATGCATAACTTTTTGCTTGTGCACTTATTTCAAATATCTGTCCATACGTTGTAGAAAGTAAATTGACACTCATGCTTCTGATCTTGGATCCTAATTGGCTGAACAGCAGTTCTATCCGTTCTAAAATCCTTGATACACAGAAAAAAGGGGCCAAAAATGTACCTTTTGGAGTACAAGACCTTGTCACTGGAGCAGTACCCTTAAAAAAGGACATCTTTATACCCCTTTTCCCCCTAATAGATACATATTAGTACCTTAGAGTAGTAGGGGTTAAAAAAGTACAAAGATGTCCTTATAAGGGCACTGCTCTAGTGACAAGTTTTTGTACCCTGAAAGGTAAATCTGAATCAGTGAATGTGTCATCTAAACAGTTTTAACAAACAGGTTTAGTGCACAGTTGGTTTGGTTTGTCTGTCTATACCTTCCATTTTGTTTCTAAAGTGACCAGGTGGGATTTTATGTGTTTGTTTCCACAGGTTGAATGCAACTCAAGGCTAAATCCAACCAAGACTACTTTACTCAAGGCATGTCAGCTTTTCCCCCTCCATAGAACTATTTTAATTCAGGAATGCAATTTTGTCATCTTTCAGCAAAAAGGGCTGAAAGTTCCAAAATATGGTTTGTACACAAAAGCAACTCATGATCCAGTGTTTTCGGTATCACAGAGCGGCTCAGTGTTCAGTTTAGCAAGCACTGAGAGTTTGGGTCATTCTCCATGTAAAACTGGTTGTGCAGACCAAACCATAAGTCGTAGAGACTTGAAATTTAGTGATGTTGTAGGTGGTGTGAGTACTGCCATCCATCCAAGGCTCGCCCCAGTCGGCCTCATGGGGGGCGATACAGTGAACAAAAGTACCTCTGTAACTCCGTAAACCGTCAGTTGCAGGCTCAAGTGTCTTATGTCGTTTTTAATCCTTGGCTCATGCCGGACAAACTGCATGCTTAGATTTGATTGTGAGCCTGGCAAAATTTTTCCGGCACTTTGGGTTTTTTGAAAAACTTACTTTTGCGAACTAGTCCACAAACTAGGTTTTTCACCCGATCGGAACCAAACCTGTGCAGAAAGTTTCTCAGGAGAGTAAATATTAATAATAATAATAATTATCAAAAAAGTTGAACTGTCGTTCAAAATGTTCATAAGGGGCAGGGCCACTTTTAGTAGAATCGACTTCTGAGCGGAATGAGATGTCTTCACCAAACTCTGCACACTTATGTAGAAGCTCAATCTGATGTCACAGGACAAAAAAGAACCCCGGAGCTTGGCCACTTGGTGGCACTATAAGTGGGGAAAACCATAAAAATGGCTATAACTACGCAACCATTTGTCCTATCAACATGAAAATTACTGTGCACGGGCATGGCCCAAAGTGGCACAAGTGTTTATAAGGACATTTGCATGTCTCAAAAAAACATGGCCACCAGACAAGTTTAACAGCAGTGGATTGGAACGAAACTCGGTGGGCCTGTTTAACTCACTGCCCCAAAGGTCTGTGAGAAATTTGAAAGACATCGGCCACTGGGGCAATATCGCATTTTGCAAAAGCATAAACGATTGTACATTGCACATTTTGTGCACATACACATGATTTTCGTATATTATTCCGGGCAACTTTGCCTCTAGAACCACTGATGTCAATCAAATCGTTTGTTAAGTGACTGAAAAGATGTAAAAAAACTACTTTTACACCCTTACAAGCCAAGGTTTTTCACTCAAACCGGAAAAAATCACTGCAATACAATTCTTTGGGCTCTCTAGGTCAATAATTATTAAACAACAAATGAATTAAAAAGAAGTCTGAAATTTACTCTTTGGGAAGCTATAATGGGGTTGTTTAGGAAAGGGGCCTGTCCAAATTTGCCCAAAAGCCTAAAGGAAAACTCAAAACTTCACGAAACCTGCTGAGATCATGAGACAGGTGATTCTAAACAAGTTTTAAGGAGTTTTAAGGAGATCAGACCACAGCTGGCACTATAACAGTCATAAACGTTAAAAAACATAATATTTCTATGGTAAATGATTTGCCAAAAAATTAAATGCCTTAAAGTGCTTTAACCCAGTAATCGCTGTGTGCAGCTACGTTTATAATTATTATAATATAGTCATATTGAATGGTTTCCATAAAAACAAAAGTGAGAATATGGCCTAAGACACATTAAGTTTTTTTTTTTTTTTAAAAACTGTTAAAAAGTACTATGTTTCCACAAGTTTCCTACGCCCCATGAGGCCTTGCGTCAAAAGTGGGAGCGTCTTCCGGTTCAAAGTAAACAACTGGGACGTGACACTCATTCATTTAACAGTTGACAGGAGTGACGGGCAAATGAAGCCTCGTGAAGCACCGAGACTTTCCTCTGACTGTTTCGGGAAAAGATTCGAAGCTTCGAGAGTGTCGAAAACAGCGCGATCTGGTGGTTAGTAAAAAATAAAGCAGCCAAAAGACTAAAGCTCCGTCGGAATAAGCATTCACCACAATTTTCCATAGATCGGTCCATGTTATATGCACAAATAAAAGCCTAACCATGTGTGTGTTCGTTTGTTGAATTTCTGAATTAATTTAGCCACTGAATAGTGCCATTAAATGTAAGTACGAATATCAATATGATGTAATAGAAGAATAATGTATAAATATATTAATTGCATATATATGACATACAATAATTTCAGGAAAAATAAATATATTCTTCATATTACTTGTATGACTGGGTATTTAAAAATGTAATTATTAAATAGGTCCCAATGGAAATGTACTCGCAAAGTAAGATCTGGGGGTCGAAAATTAGGACACGCAAAGTGAATCGCGCACATTTCTGGACAGAATATAAGAACGTAATGGCATCTCTCATAAAGATGTGCATCTTTACAAAGTAAACAATGGTCTAAAAAACACTTAGACTCTTTGCTAATTAGCACACAAATACCATTGGTATACTACGTCCGCCGCCTCACCGGAAGTTGTACCTACGTTCTTTTTTACAATAGCGCCCTCCTGGAAACTTGTGGATAGATGAGTTTCCCTCATACTGTCATAATGCAAAAATAGTGTGTTCATTCACATTTTAAAGCTGATATTTTACTCATTTTCTTCCCCCCGAGTTGCATATTTTTGTGACCTTTTTCACACCTGATGGCTTTTTTGATTATTGTATTTCAGATATAACAGAAGAGAGGGATTATTGTTTGATTATTGTCTTCTCCTCCTCTCTTTAGATGGCAGATTGTGGTGGACTTCCTCAAGTTGTCCAAGTAAGAATAAAAGACAACACCATTATGTCTGCCACAGTATAAGTCTGATGTGTTGATGTATCAGTCTTGACTTGTATTAAATGTGGATGTTTTCTATTTTCAGCCGGGTAAACTCGCTGAGGCTTTCAAGTACTTTGTCCAGGGAATGGGCTACAGTAAGTATCTGTCCTTTTTCTGTCTTTTCATAGGCAACTTTAATGTTAAGCGTTTGATTGTATCATCATCTTCATAGTTATATTTACCTTCACTGTTTGTGTGAATTATGTCTCCTGTTTGTATTTTTGTCTGAAAGCATCTTGTTAGAGAGTTGTCAGCTTCATGTCACATCAGTCAACAACTTGCATACTGTACGTCTTCAGTGGTTTAATAATGTACGTCACAAATACAACTCAAATGGTCTAAAACAGCTCAGGAATATGACACATTCACAGTGTAGGTGTGAGTGAGCAAATCCTGCCTGTTCAAAGCAAGAACACGAGACATCAAATGTTATGAGTTTTGATAAGAACCATAGCAGCAGATATTGCTGATCTGACTTTACAACAAAAAGCATCAGGCCTTGAGTAAAGCAGGTCTCAGATCAGCTGTCCGCTGCACTAACACATGACTTGTCTCCCGTGTGGCTGTGCAATGCTGCGTTCTTCAGCATGTAAGTACACTAGTCTTCCTGTAAGAGCATGCTGTGTGGCATGAGCCCTGTGTGACAAAGCTCCTCTGATCTTCAGGTTCTATCAGGTAATATCTTCTGTGCGCTAAAAGATCCTTTGACTGAACAGTGGGTTGCACAGCATGAAAACTTTATTGCTGGAATACCTCAAACATCCACAAACCTATATTCAGGGCCAGATTTTTCTGATGTTTATATGGTTATTTTCAGAATAGCCTTCTATGCCGTATAAACATTAAGATTTGTGTGTGTGATTTCTGAACCACTTGCAGTACTGAATTAGTGCATTGATGTAAAAGTAAGTTTGTTTCCACAGAGGTCTTGCCTAGTTCATCTATAAATAATACCAGCAGCTCTTAAAATCTTCCCATTTGTTAAAAACATTAAAATTTTCAAATATGTCTTGATTTGATTTTAATATATTTTAAAATGTAATTTAATTCTGTAATGGTAAAGCTGAATTTTTAGCGTCTTTACTCCAGTAATATTTTAGTGAAAACTGATGCTTTTTCAGGATTCTTTGAACTTGAAGTTCAAAAGAACAGCATTTGTTTGTATTGTTTTGTATTTTATGACATTATAAATGTCTCTACTGTCACTTTTGATCAGTTTGTTGCATCCTTGCTGAATTGAATTATTACTTGGTCCCTAATCAACCCACTTTTTATGGTAGTTTACCCGTGTTAAGCTCATGTTCTAATATTCCTGATAGAGTTTCTGACTTATTTAAGTTACATTAGCAACGGTTACTGATGATTACTTGTGTTCTGAGAGTGTGAGGAACGTGATCGAAAGCAGCTTGACTCATTTAAAAATGTTCACATTTTGATGCGATTAGCCACATTCCTCCTCCATAAGACACTAATCTAATCCTGAGATCTGTTGACCTTTTTGTAAGTCTCTACACGGCGTACACACACACACACACACACACACACACAGTGAAAGATTTGTGCTTTCCAGACCATTTACTTCAGATGTAACACTTTGATTTTGCTGTGGTGTTATTTATAAGGATTAGAGGTAGT
>JAHKKF010532028.1:0-11067 GCA_019740295.1 Labeo calbasu
CCTTACCTCAGATGTTAGCGATGTAGCCTAATTTTTCCACACTCTTGTTTAGTTTTGGATTCTAGTGAGTCTACTCTACGGTTTTCTCTCACATGTAGAAAAGCTCGATTCATTCTAGTGTATCGATTCATCCTAAATGGCTCTCTTATACATGTAGCTTTGAATTCATTCTAATGAATCGATTCAATATAAACGGCTCCCTCTCACACGTGTAGAGAAGTCCAATTCATTCTAGTGAATCGGTTCGTTCGGACGGTTCATTGACCTAAATAAATAAATAAATCCCTGAACTACTGACTAAATTTTTGACACAATATTTTACATTTTGATGCAATTTTGACACGATTAAGGTGTTTTTGATCTGTCCAGTGTTCAACTGAGATAATTCATTTAAAGTCAGTTCACTGAAATCACACAATATTTTTGATGTAAATCAAGATGTTTTTGTTGTAGGGTGTACAGGCCTACCTGTTTATGTTTGATGTTACTAAACTACTAACTAAACTACTAACTAAAACCATTCATTCAAAACCACTCATTGTTTTGTATAAGCAAATATATGGCGCTCATTAAATCATAAATTGCATAATTAAAGCATATATCTCATTTACAAATAAAAGCATTGTTTTATTGTCCTTAACTTCAACATAACTATTATCCATCTGGAGCTTATAGTGTATCTAACTACTTTTTCAAAACAGTACAGTAGCTTCACTGTAGTTACTTGAAATTGATTCATTCTAATGTAGCTTCTGGGAATCACCCCTTCAAATCTTATATGCTTGACTGGGCTTATCTTTCTTCACAGTCTTTTACAGCAGCAGTTTTGGCGGCACCCTTTCTCGGGACCTGAGGCCAACTGTCTCAGCCGGTTCTTCTCCACTCTAAACCTGGGTCTGACCAAAGGGGGGGCTTGTCTAGCAAGATTGATAGAGGCATTCAGTGCCATAGACAGTGATCTATCTCCAGCGCCTGCTTCTGTGGTGTCCTGCTGGAGAAACGCTGCTGTCCTGCAGAACGTGCTCTTATAGACTGAGGTTAATGGGTCCGAGTAGTAGGAATCTTATCTCTTCATCCAGCAAGGTCAAATACATAGTGACCCAGAAAAAGAGGTAAGCGGAGGAACCGTTTCTGTGCAGCCGGGTGGTTATGCTGTCTTTACTTGTGGAGAAGAGTGAAGGGAAGATGTATGGAGAGATATGGTGGTTAAAGATTTGGGCTAGTAACCGAAATGTTCCAGATGATCCATGAACATGACCACTGTGTCCTTGAGGAGGACAACTGACCTCAGGTTGTGGAGAGACTGTTTTTGTTTTAAACGATGGCTCAGTTTCATGTCACAGTTGTTACTATATTGTAGTTTTGTTTTGTTTTTTCCTTTTACTGGCCTAATGCTTTATCGACAGCTCAACCAAGCACCCAAGATCAAAACAATCCATCTAATAATAAATATTTAATACTTTATGTCTGTGATATGTAAACTACATTTTGTGATTGGTATATGCATAGTACTTTTAATTTTGTAGTTATTGATAAACATATATTTACCATAAATTGCTCTTTAGGGTGCTGTCCATGGTACTTTATAGTCATTTTGTTCTTTATGGTGCTGTCCATGGTGCTATCTGCTCATTCTGCTCTTTAGGGTGCTGTCATGTATAAGTTATGGTTTTAATGGTTAGATACAGTCAAGGTGATCAAGACTTCTAAATAGAGACAAGCCAAACCTCTTTAGTGCAGGGAAACTAACATTAGCTACTTTTTTGTAAAAAGACTATTTTATTGAAATAATAGTTAGTCTAACATGTCTACTGGTTGCAAAAAAAACATGGGATTTGTACATCTAATGCTTTACAGCACTAATTTGCACCGTATTTTTGCTTCTTCGTAATTTCCTACATGCATCATTGTTACACAATGTGACACACAAAGGCGAAGATGATGAGCAAAGAGAAGTCTACAGAGGGATCGTAGCATGTTGCGGGGCGAGTGCATTCAAGAGCTTGTCGTGGGAAGTTGGTTTGAGCCATGATGAAAGCCATTCCCTGAAACAAACCCCATCCATCACTGCATCCCCAGAGCCTGGGACAGAGGCAGCGCTCGCATCCTCTCCATCCTGCCGCTGCAGCTGCACACACAGACGCTAAAAGAAAGACACTCTCTCTTCAATGCCAGTCTGTGGCGTTGAAATGCCATCGCTGTCCTAGTTTGTGACACACGGTTTCTGACGAATCAATTGAGGGGTAAATAAAAAGCTGGTAAAACAGAACTCTATACAAATGTAATGTCTTATATGAAATATACCTGAATGCATTTTAAGTAGCTTTGATTTTGGGGCAGTTGTGGCCTAATGGTTAGAGAGTCAGACTTACAACACAAAGGTTGCAGGTTTGAGTCTGGGTAACAGCAGGGATTGTAGGTTGAGAAAGTGAATGTACAGTGCTCTCTTCCACCTTCAATACCACGACTGAGGTGAGACCCTTAAGCAAGACACCGATCTGCTCCCTGAGTGCCGCAAAAACGGCTGCCCACTGCTGTGGTAATAAAAAAAAAGAAAAGAAAAAAAAAGAAACGCAGCAATCACTTCTAAATGCCCCACCCCATTTTCACAAAAAGTGGGGAAAAAAACAGGGTTCTGGGATCACTAATGCATGCTTGTCCTCTGCAGTAAGCTTGTTCACATTGAATGCTTGAATCCACCAGGGCTGTCCCAGGTTTGTTATATTCATGGACGCAGAGGCATGGTTAGACTTTTGGGGGCTCTAAGCAGCCAAGCATTCCTGGGGGCATCCCCCTCTGTAGAAATCATGTACAACTGCGTGGTGCCTAAACACACTGCTGCATGGACAGGATCTCAAAGCGAAGCTGAGGGGTGGAGGGTGTCTAGTTCAGGGGTGTTAGCATGGTATCTCTGCTTTTTGCAGATGAAGTTGTCCTGAAAGCTTCATGAGGCTGTGACCTTCAGTGCTTACATGACTGAGAACCAGCACCTCCAAAGCTAAGGCCGTGGCTGAGGGTGGATTGCGTGCTTTGGGTAAGAAGTGAGTTACTGTACTTCCCCAGGTAGATGAGCTCAAGTACGTCGGTGTCTTGTTCAAGAGTGAGGATAGGTTAGAGCATAAGATTGACAGGTGGATCAGGGCAGCGGCAGCAGTAATGCGATCATTGTACCGGGCCGTCATGGTGAAGAAAGAGCTAAGCCTGAAGCATAAGCTCTCAATTTACCAGTCGATCTACATTCCAGCCCTCGCTTATGGTCATGAGCTCTAAGTAATGACGAAAAGAACAAGACTTCGGGTATAAGTGGCCAAAATGAGATTTCTCCACAGAGTGTCTGAACTGACCCTGAAAGACAGGGTGCAAAGCTCAGACATCCGGAAGAGACTTGGAGTAGAGCCACTGCTCCTCTGCTTTGAAAGAAGCCAGTAGATCTAGTCAGGATGCCTCCCAGATGCCTTCCAGTGGAGGTTTTCTGGGCATCTCCAACTGGGATGAGACCCCAGGGCAGACCTAGGGCAGGGGTAGGCAAGTTCGGTCCTAGAGAACCGCTGTCCTGCAGAGTTTAGGTCCAACCCTAACTACACCCACTTGAACAAGCTAATCCAGGGGTGGCGAACTCCAGTCCTGAAGAGCTGCAGTCCTGCAGAGTTCAGTTCCAACCCTCATAAAAAATCCTCTGCCTGTAGCTGCCAAGTCTCAGCCTCAGATGTCATGCCCACAGACAGCTGGATAAATGTCTGATGCATACGGCACACTAAGCTGGAAACACTTCAGGAGTTTCAAAGTTGTCATTGGATCGGTCGAATTATACAGGATTTCCGGGAGATCGGGAGTGTCGCATTGTGCCATTCAAAGCAGACAAGGTTCCCAGACCTTCTGCCATCAGTCTGAAGGTCTGGCTACAGCCCTGTCCCAAATGGCACCCTGAACCCTTGCAGTCTTCCTCTGAGTCCGCACTTTCGTGATGTAATGCCGCTTTGACTGTCAGGTAGAAGCCTGCTGCGGAGCTCGCACCAGCGCGGGCTCGGCAGAAGTGTGTAGTGAGGGCGCATAACGGCCGCAAAATCTGAACGCTAAAATGATGAAACGGACCCCCTACGATCTCGTGGACTTAACGGACATGTGCATGCGACGGCCATTTTAAGACCATAAGACTGCAAGTGCACATGAAGTGTTCCATTTGGGACAGGGTCTAATCAAGGTCTGAAGGGTTACAAGGAAGCTACTCTTTCTAGTAACCCTTCAGACCTTGATTACCTTGTCCAGGTGTGTTTAATTAGACTTGAAGCAAACTCTGAAGCTGAAGCTGCGGCTCTCCAGGACCAGCGTTAACCACCCCTGAGCTAATTAGTGTCCTCTGGATTACTAAGGCAGGTGAGGTGTTTTTAGAATTGAACCTAACCTTTGCAGGATAGCAGCTTTCTAGGACTGAACTTGCCTACTCATGACCTAGGGCAGAGGTAGGCAAGTTCGTTCCTAGAGAGCCACTGTCTTGAAGCATTCAGCTCCAGCCCTATTCAAACACACCTGAACAAGCTAACCAATGTCTTCAGGATTATTAAGGCTACAGGCAGGTGAGTTTTTTTTTTTCTCTGCAGGACAGCCGCTCTCCAGGACTGAACTTGCTTACCCATGACCTAGGCATCTTGGAGGAATTTTATCTCTTGGCTGGTCTGGGAACGCCTTGGGATCCCCCAGGATCAGTTAGAGCAAGTGGCTAGGGAAAGGACGTATGGTTGTCCTTACTTAGCCTACTTCCACCTTGACCCAGTCCCAGATAAGCGGCGGAAAATGGCTAGATGTTATTATTATTGGAGGTTTTTCAGCTTTGTTTAAGCTAGCGTTAAATCGGTATTGTAAAGAAAGCAGCATGACTGATTTAGACATTTTAAGGTTACACAGGTCAAATTAAATTGAAGAATTTTCCTTGCTCACAAAGGCTGTAAATACATACGACAACCTAAATTTAAAATCTTTATCGTGCTTTCAGCAATTAGGCTGAGATAAATATTCCTGCATTGCGTTTAGAAATGTAAATAAATAAAGATCATAAAACTTTCCAAATTGCAAAGCTACCAAGAAACCTTCATTAAACCTAACATATCTGGTTGTGCTTCTGTAGCTGCGCTTTATTGCCTCGGTGCGCAATGACAAATGCTGGCAGTTCTCTAAATAGCACTGGTAATTATAGCCCAAAGTATCAACCCCAGATAAGACAAAAAGGTGAATGGCTGCCCCCTCCGCCTCAGGACAGATGAACACCGCTTTCACCGGTACAAGCAGAACGCAAAAAAAGCCCTCTGTCCTCGAAACTTTAGGCGACTGAGATTCTCATTTCAAACGGTAAACGTCTCTGACATGAGCCTCTAATGGAATTTTCAAGCACTGGGGCGTTTTGCCCCCTTCATTTCATTTGTTAAAGTCAGGCCTATAACTCACACAGGTTGTGCTTCGCGGAGCAAAGAGGATTTCTAATCTTTAAACAAGGAAAGTTAAAAAGCTGAAGAAAAGTGATACATACCTATGGATTTTCTGCCTCTTCCCTCACTCCCGTTAAATTTAACCTGTAGCGCTTGCATTGACAGTGCTGATGAAAACTAAAAGCAATCCTTAAGGGAGATTTCCGTTCAAATTCCATTTTAACTTCCGTAAGTATCACACTTCAGCATTTGTCATGTGCTGTGAGCACCTTCCCACAAGACTGCTTGTTCAGACAATTAAATCACTAACTTTACTGTCATAGTATCTAAAAACATGACTGCCATCATTGGTCCAGTGAGAGCATACGATAACAACCTGACTTTTGCAATTACCTCCTTGGCAGTAGTTGATTTAGGGCAACTACACATGAGAGAACACTATGAAGACATTGATTTCAACCGGGAGTGTGCGTCACAAGGATATAGAGAGAAAAATGCAAAGCTTTTGTGACCAATCTTGTAAAAATCTGTGCTCTTGGAAATCCAGTTCACTGTAAGCCCAGTATCTTAATTTCAAATAATCGAGTGTATGTGGAAAGAGCTCAAAATTAATATTGCTGATTGGCCTAAAAATGACAATTAGAATACTATTTTAATTTCCTTACAGCTATGACATTTTAGCAAAATGTTTATTGGAAAATCTGTTAGGTTAGCATACTAATAACAAATTAGCCTGCTAAAAGCTACTATTGCTACCAAATGATATTAAGAAAAGGTTATTTTGATTTTGTTTCAGTCAACTTAGCATACTGCTAAATGATAAATCTGTTAGATTAACAAACAATTAGCTGATTAGCTTGCTAAAATAACTGTCAATGGTAAAGTCCCTGATAGCAGACATACATCTGGGAGATGTCTATTTGTCTAGCTGTCAAATAGACAGATGAGAGTGTTTGCTATAGGACATTTCCTATCAGATGTCAAATAGATGTCTATTAGAAGTCTTCAAGATGTTTATGATTTAGAATGCATCTGTCAGATGTCTGTACACAGCAGATCCCTTTCAGATCAAGTGATCTTTAACAGACATCTTGCAGACATAATGTGCTATCTGGGCTTTGATTTTCTTCCCTGATAGCACACATACATCACAGAGACGTCTATTTGACATCTGCAAGATGTATTTTGTAAAGTGTTTGCTCATCTGCAATACATCTATAGGACGTTTCCTGTCAGATGTCAGATAGACACCCAGATAGCACATGTACGACTGCAAGATGTCTGTTAAAGATCACTTGATCTGGAAAGCATCTGGTGTGTACAAACATCTGGCAGACGTCTGTAAGATATCAGTTTTACATCCATTCTAATTATAAACATCTTAAAGACATCTAATAGACATCTATTTGACATCTGATAGAAAACGTCATATAAACGTATTGCAGATGAGCAAACACTCTAAAAAAAAATACGTCTTGCAGATGTAAATGTAGACGTCAAATAGACGTCTCCATGATGTACGTGTGCTATCAGGGGTGCTACATTTCTCCAAATTTGTTGTGATGTAAACTTTATTACCCAGATAGCACATGTACATCTGCAAGATGTCTGTTAAAAATTGCTTGATTTGGAAAGCATCTGCTGTGTACAAACATCTGACAGACATCTGTAAGATGTCAGCTTTACATACATTCTAAATGATAAACATCTTAAAGACATCTAATAGACGTCTATTTGACATCTGATAGGAAATGTCATATAAACGTATTGCAGATGAGCAAACACTCTAAAAAAAAAAATGTCTTGCAGATGTAAATGCAGACGTCAAATAGACGTCTCCGAGATGTACCTGTGCTATCAGGGATAGCTGATTAATCTGCTAAAATAGATACTGATCAGCTATAGCAGCAACTAAAATTGCAAATTTGATTACCTTACAGCTAGCCTAACAGCTTAGCATACTACTATGATAACCTTCCCTGATAGCACATGTACATCTCGGAGACATCTATTTGACGTCTGCATTTACATCTGCAAGACGTAGTTTGCTCATCTGGACACTGGACATTTCCTATCAGATGTCGAATAGATGTCTATTAGAAGTCTTTAAGATGTTGATGATTTAGAATGTATGTAAAACTGACATCTTACAGACGTCTGTACACAGCAGATGCTTTCCAGATCAAGTGATCTTTAACAGACATCTTGCAGACGTATATGTGCTATCTGGGTTGCTAGATAACAGCAATAGCTAGTTAGCCTGCTACCATCTAACAACGCAATAAAAGGATAACGATAGCAAGGTTTCCAGATTGCTACAACATGCACTTTTAAGGGATATACTAATGAATATATAACAAAAGCTAAATATGGTCATAAACATTTATCATTTAGTTTTATAAGTTAGTTTGTAAGCTAAGGTTGTTTTTAATATTGCTAGCTTATTTAGCATACAATAACTGCTTAGCCTGCTATTCTGCTTTACAGTAGCCTGACAGCTCAGCATATTTTTATAGTTGATAAATCTGTTGCATTAGCATACAAATAACTGATTATAATCAAAGCCTGCTAAAATAGCTTTCACTGCTACGAAAGGACAGCCTAACATCTAGCCTGACAATTTAGCATACTACCGGTTAATAAGCCTGCTAGATTAGCACAGCAATAGTGAATTAAAAAAGATGCTATAAAAGCATAACTAAAATTACTGATTACAGCTAGTTTAACAGCTTATCAAACTGTTAGTTGATAAACCTGCTAGATTAACACAACAATGGCGGATTAGCGTGCTAAAAGCCATCACTGCCACCAAAGGCATAAAATTGCTGTTTTGATTCTCTAGAATTTAGTTAATATATTTTCATGATTTCAACCATTCAGCCTCAAAATTATATATATATATATCATATTCTTATGTAATATTTTTCATGCTGTAATTGTATGCTGCTTGATTTAATCAGGAGTGTTATTTGCAGAGATTTTCCAAACGAGTCGTGTGAATTAATACCGGATCGTGCAGTCCACTGGGGATCCAAATGAGCGTAATGACCCGTGCAATTTCCATCTGATGCATGGCATGTAAATTAGGATGTGACACCTTTTACGAGTGGTGAAATTTGCATTTCCTCATCATTCAAAACGCCAAGCTGTATGGCTGGTCAACGTATAGCAAGGTAATTGTGTAACTACTTTGCAGTACGTTCATGACTAATTTCCGCTTACAAGGTCGTTCATTTATAGCTTTCTCTGAGGTACGAGTTAAAATGACTGGAGGTCATTGAAAGAACAAGAATTCAAAACATACCAATAATTACTCTTGGTAAAGACCCAAAAATGAAAAATCTGACATTAATTACTCAGCTTCTTGTCGTTTCAAACCCGTAAGACCTTTGTTCATCTTCAGAACACAAATGAAGATATTTTTGATGACATCCGAGAACTTTCTGACCCTGTTCGAGGCCCAGAAAGGTACTATTTTTGACTGAGCTATCCCTTTAAATGTAAGAGCTGAATTTAAAATCCTGTAGAAACTCCCCCTTATGCCATTGCAATCTATTTTTATTGTATTTTATTGATGATACTTGCAGTTACTGAGCTTTGTGCTGGTATGGAGGTTATAAGAGCGTTTTAAATAATAAATAAGGATCATGTTAATAGCCTTTCCAGAAATCTGTATTGTTTAACAACCACGGCTAGTGTAATAATACTGAATATTACACATCCTCCTGTCCTGCTGTTTGCTCTTGTCTGATTTGAAATTGGCTCATAACTAAATTACTAGGCTGTCACATACGCTGTTTGATATGGTCTGTGTACTGTGTGCTTTTATTATCGTAGTGAGTCAACCTTGTTGATGAATGTGCAGCAGTCTGAATGAATTACAGTTAATAAAAACTCTTAAACTTGAGTTAAGATTTCCGGCATTGTGAATAATTGTGAATCTCCTGCAAGTGACAACAGCCACAGCAGAAAAATGGTCATCTTTGTCTGCGCTGAAAATAAATATTGTACATTGACTGACAGAGGGGCATATTAATTCCTCTTGTTCTAGTAACTCATATGTTACAGTATTTTACACAGCAATAAATGGTTTAAATATTGAATATTGTTTGATAGTTGACATTAATTTTTCTTGCTATACTTTGGCAGTATTTTACACTGAAAACGTTAAATAATAAATACATTTTGTATGGTAATTGACAAGAGTCTTGCTATTTTGCCAGTGTGGTACACAAAGAAAACAACTGTTCAGTTTTGTGGCAATTGACAGTAGGATTACATTAATTTCGTACTTTGCCTGTATACCACAATATGTAGGCTTAATATGTATGCATGAATGAATGAATACATGAATAAATAAATAAATAAAGTATGATAATACATGGGAGCCTTAAAGGGGTGCTACTATGCTTTTTCACTATTTTAACTTTAGTCAGTGTGTGGTGTGTATCTTTGGGCATAAAAAAGATTAAAGTTACAAAGTTACAAATTTCAAAGTCCACTCCAAAAAAAAAATCCCTTTTCAAGAATTACAACAAACGGCTCCTTTGGACTACAACATTTGTTTTCCGTATGCAATGATGTCACAATGTGGTCCATTACAATATTTTTAAATTAAATCCCGCCCACGGAAATTCGAATTGTTGGAGGGACGAGGTGGGGGATTAGCCTAACTTTAGCGATGCAGCGCGGAAAACTGCTTCAAAGAGCCGCAGCGTGGCGGGTATTAACACAAGCATTGACTAGAGTGGCTGCTTCAGAGCAGTAACGCTGAATTTAAAAACACGCTGCAGACGCTGCAGACGTGTGCAGTGTGTGGTAAGAGATTTATTCATAATACAGTGTAGATAGCTTCACTTATAACGCGAGTGTTTTTTAAAATGCATAAACTTGCACTAGAATAGGCTAGGCTATCAGTGATGATGTTCTTTGAAAATATTAGGCTGCTTTTAGCCTTATGCTGGAGCTGGTTTCAGGCAATGAAACTAAGTATGTAAATAATTAAATACATTAGCACAATAATATCATGTATTGGCGATCTCGCAGGCTGATGATAGGACCAAACACTACTGTAGTATATTATTTACTCACCCTCCATGCATCCTAGGAGTATATGGCAAAGACGAATGCAATCGGAGTTATATTAAAATTTATCCTGGCACTCCCAAGCTTTAGAACGGCATAGACAGGCGTTTCTTCTCATCAGTCCAAAACAAGTCCAATAATATGCATCCATCCATAATAAAAAGTGCCTCACACAGCTCCAGGGGGTTAATAAAGGACTCCTGTAGCGAATCGATGCGTTTTTATTAGAAAAATATCCATATTTAAAACGTGAGAATCACTTTAATCTAGCTTGCATTAACAGTTATACACGGAACTTACTACTTTGGTAAGGGGCGTGGCAGTACTGAAATACAGTCTAAGCTGTTTGTCAATCGCAACGCAGTGGGACAGCTAACCAATCACAACACATTCCGTTTTTCTGAAGGCGGGCCTTCATTAAACCCGGAACTAATGAAGCCTTATGTGCCAGGCTGGGAGAGATATATTGTAATAATGTAAATTATGTTAAAAATAATGCGTTTTTCGAACCACCAAGCATGAAAGCATGTTCTAGTACACCCCCAAAACAAAATCAAGACTT
>JAHKKF010532030.1:0-10933 GCA_019740295.1 Labeo calbasu
TGGTCCAGGGTCACAAATGTTGATAAAAGATACATATGTCATCTACTTTACATAAGTTTTGTCAGGTAAGTCAGGATACGATAGGCCCCATATTACTTGGTTCTCTACTCAGTAATGTGTTTCTCCAGGTGTGCATGCTGATCAGAAATTGTTGGGACGAGGACCCGGACAAAAGACCAGACTTCAAAAAGATAGAAAACACTCTATGGAAGATTGTCAGGTCACTGTTTATATGCTTTTGTTCAGCAGTCAAAAATTAAAGAAACGCATTAGACCATTAGACTGTATGAGGACCATCTAAAACTCGCGTTAATTAATAAATCTTATTCTAATAAATGATTTCCTGATTTGATTTTGAATAGTCTGGACAACCAGGAAAATGCGAGTTACATGGAGAACCTGATCCACCGGTTGCAGATGTATTCCCGCAACCTGGAGCGGCTGGTTGAGGAACGTACAGTTCTGTACAAGGCTGAGAGAGACAGAGCGGACTGCCTGAACTTCATGCTTTTGCCTGGGTCTGAACAACACATAACAAACAGGAAAACACTGCAGAATCTTATTAGAGATGCCTAAATGCATTTGTTTTAGTGTTTTATTGTTATTTAGACATAATTAAATTGACTTTCAATGTCATTACTGCCAGGTAATTAATCAAATCATTAACCCTCAGTGTTTTGGATCTGTTGTAGGCCAGTTGTACGCTCTTTAAAGGAAACAGGAAAAGTGGAACCTGAGCTCTTTGACGAGGTCACCATTTACTTCAGTGACATTGTGGGTTTTACAGCACTGTGCCACTTCAGCACACCCATGGAGGTAGTGGACTTGCTCAATGACATCTACAAAAACTTCGACAGCATCCTTGACAATCATGATGTCTATAAGGTATTTCAGACAAATGAGCAGTGGGTTTTGTTCACTGTAGTAATCCAGTAATTCCGAAGTGGCATGTTTGTGTATCTGTTTCAGGTAGAGACGATTGGTGACGCATACATGGTGGTGTCTGGTCTTCCTCGACGCAATGGGAACAGGCATGCAAAGGATATCTGCTGCATGGCACTGGACATCCTGGCCTTCATGGGCACATTCCAGTTACAACATATGCCTGGAATACCTGTGTGGATCCGCATCGGTGTGCATTCAGGTAACGGTCAGTCGTTTCACTCAACTCCGCTCAACAGTGAGTTCTGATGAACTTATACTTCAAAGTTGTCCAGTACTGCAGAGGGCATTTCTTAAAGGGATAGTTCACCAAAAAATGTAAGTTTTGTCATTAATTACTCACTCTCATGCCATTTCAATCCTGTAAGACCCTTGTTCATCTTTAGAACACAAATTAAGATATTTTTTATGAAATCCGAGAGCTTTCTGACCCTGCATAGACAGTAAGGTAACCGACACGTTCAAGGCCCAGAAATGTAGTAAGGACATTTTTAAAATGGTCCATGTGACATCAGTGGTTCAACCTTACTGTTATGAAGCAAGGATAATACTTTTTGTGCACAAAGAAAACAAAAATAATGACAATTTCTTCTCTTCCGTGTCAGTCATCGCATCGTTTTTCCTTCTGAACCTTCTGTAATAGTTGCATATGAGTCCCTCATTTGTCCTCAGTGTGAAAAGATGGATCTCAAAATTATACAGTTATTGTTGGAAAGAGTTCAAATACACAAAAATGCTGAAAAACCAAAGAATTTGTGGGACCTGAAGAACAGAGGACAGTTTAACTGTTTAGGACAAACAAGGGACTCATGAACAACTATCACTATCACAAAACAATCAAACAAACAATCAAAAAACAGCTGTTGATCATTCAGGTAACAACACAGTATTAAGAATTAAGTGTATGTAAACTTTTCAACCAGGTCATTTTTATAAATTCAATTATTATTTTCTCTTGTGGATTATATGTAAATTTATTATGTGAAATATCTTATTCAGGTCAGTCTTAGATAAAAAATAACACGCGTTTTGTACGATCCCTCTTATTTTGGTAAAATATTTAACATTTTGCAGATTGTGCAAGGTGTATGTAAACTTTTGATTTCAGTTGTATATAAGTAGACCGTCCTGAAAATAATTTAAACCCCTTAGTTTGTAACATTCATGTCACATGTGCACAGGGCCCTGTGCTGCTGGTGTGGTCGGTATTAAGATGCCCAGATACTGCCTGTTTGGAGACACTGTGAACACAGCAGCTCGTATGGAGTCCACAGGTCTACGTGAGTAGTGCTGCTTTTCAAAATCTTACCCTACCATTTCAAAATTACAGTGACATTTATATCACCAAAATAGTGTTTTAAATAAATGCAGTTATTTTTAACTTTCATTCATCAAAAATATTAAGCAGCACAACTGTTTTTAACAATAATAAGAAATAAAAATCAAACCAGCATATTAAAATAATTTCTGAAGGATCATGTGGCACTGAGGACTGGAGTAATGGCTGCTGAAAATTCAGCTTTGCCATCACAGGAACATATTACATCTTAAAATATATTAGAGAAGAAGTCCACTTCCAAAACAAATATTCACATATAATGTACTCACCCCCTTGTCATCCAAGATGTTCATGTCTTTCGTTTTTCAGTCGTAAAGAAATTATGTTTTTTGAGGAAAACATTTCAGCGTTTTTCTCCATATAATGGACTGATATGGTGCCCCAATTTTGAACTTACAAAATGCAGTTTAAATGTGGCTTCAAACAATCCCAAATGCGATTGTAAAAAGTGTTGGGGAAAGTTACTTTTAAAAGTAATGCATTACAATATTGAGTTACTCCCTAAAAAACTAATTACGTTACTTAGTTACTTTTTATATACTTTTTTCACTTTTGCTTTACTTTTTAAATCTGTGCAGGGCTCGCTTATTTGTTTTTTAATATAAAAAGTTCTATTTTTCCCAAACGTAAAAGCCTTTTCACACCAAAAGCCGCAGACTTTGAGAAAAGTAAATTCACGTGTATGTACAGTAGACCACAGAAGGAAAAAAATGTCTACTCATTTGCTTATTAGTATGGTTGAATTAGATCATTGAAGGTCGGCAGCAAAGACATCAGTTAATAAAATGGGATTTAATGCATAAAGGATGTTTGTATTGTTTAACATATTTAATTATTGCAGGTTTGCGTTATATTCTGAGTTGAATTTCACGATTTTTCTCAACATGGGGATTCACGAGTTCACCCTTACATCTAATCTGGTTGAGTAAACAGTAAGCATATTTTGGCGTGCTGTCCTGGGGGAGGGCTCCGAGCCCAGAATATGGCCCGAACCCAGAGAACTCCCCCATCTCAAGTATGGGATGAGAATAGATTAAGAGTGAGGAGTTGGGGTGGAGGAAGGATGCCCGAAAACCGTCGAATGACAGAGGCAAGTCGTCGGCTGTGTGCATATATATGACTTGTGCTAGTTCGGATGATTAGCTAGATGAGTTGCACCTGTGCCGAATTGGTTGATTATCTGATCGTGCTCCTCCCGAACCTTGTTATTAAAACATCATAATGAGAGCTTTTAATCAATAAATGGGGGGAAAAGTAACTGGCGTTACTTATTTGAAAAAAGTAACTCAGATATTTTCTTGTCAATTAAAAAGTAATGCGTTACTTTATTAATTACTTGKAAAAAGTAATATTACGTAACTMGTGTTACTTGTAATGCGTTACCCCCAACACTGGTTGTAAACGATCCCAGCTGAGGAAGAAGGGTCTTATATAGCAAAACGATTGGTTATTTTCATTAAAAATATATTTTAAATACTTTTTAATCTCAAATGCTTGTCTTGCTCTCCCTAAACTCTGTGTATTCTGGTTCAAGACAGTTAGGATATGTCGAAAAACTGTATTTTCTCCCTCAACTTCAAAAATCATTTCAAAATCATCCTACATCGCTGCAGAAGTACCGACCCAGTCTTTGCAAAATGAACATGCAAAGAAGATCAAACACCCTTAACAAAAAAGGTAAAAAAGCAATATAGGACGATTTTGCATTTAAGGGGGAGAACATGAGATGGGAGTTTTTCGACATACCCTAACTGTCATGAACCAGAACAACAGTCCAGGCAGAGTAAGACAAGATGAGCGTTTGGCATTAAAAAAGTATATAAACTGTATTATTTTTATTAAAATAACTGATCGTTTTGCTAGATCGTCTTATCTAGCGGAACAATCGGTTATTTTAATAAAAATCGTTTGAAGCCGCATTTAAACTGCATTTTGGAAGTTCAAAATCGGGGCACCATATCAGTCCACTATATGGAGAAAATGCTGAAATATTTTCCTCAAAAAACATAATTTCTTTACAGCTAAAGAAAAAAAGACATAAACGTCTTGGATGACAAGGGGGTGAGTACATTATATGTGAATCTTTGTTTTGGAAGTGGACTTCTACTTTGAAATAGAAAACACTTAAACCAAAAAACATCAAATTGCATTAATATGTCACAATATTACTGTTTTTACTGTATTTTTTTTAAAGAAATTTGACCAAACTTTTGAATGGTATGCTAAATCTGTTCTCTAGCTTTCCCTAACCAAAGCATTGCGAGTAATTCCTCTATTGCTATTCTGTATTTTATTCTACTTTCATCTCTTCACCCCAGCACTACGAATCCACGTGAGTCAGCCGACTATCAACATTCTCCAGCGAACAGACTGCAAGTTTGAGTATGAAAAGAGAGGAGAAACTTACTTAAAGGTGTGACTGAATGTCTCTTTTGTAAAAAATTGAATGACTATCCTCATCAGTTAATATTGTTTATAAATATTATTTAGCATTATTTATATACTAATATATTTATTAAGTTGGCTTGAGAAAGCCAACTTACTGATCTACTATTTAAGATTATTATTATTATTCTTCTTCTGAGCCAAATTTCGGTATCTATCTATCTCCTAGAGCTTTCAAGCTAGAACTCGGCCCAGACCTTCAGACTGGTCTGATTCGGTGTGCTATATCTTTTTAGACTGATCCGGCTTATGGTTTACGTAAACCAGACTATCAAAACCACCAAAAATCCCGTAGACTTACATTGATGGAATGTTCAAATGAGCCAACACTTTTCAAACTCCAACTGACAAAATTCAAATCTAAACTCCCAGAATCCCTTGAGGATCAATCAAGCTTCCCTTCTATGTACTATTTCTAATCCATTTAGACTCATTTAAGCTTCCACTCTAATATTTCTAATCTATCTAGCTATCTAAATCATGCTAGGAACATGCTAACAACATGGTAACAACATGCTAGTAACTTGCTAATCATGATAGAAACATGCTAGCAACGTGCTAGTGACATGCGAATCATGCTAACAACATGCTAGTAACATGCTAATCATGTTACAAACATGTTAACAAAATTATAGTAACATGCTAATCATGCTAACAACATGCTAATAACTTGCTAATCGTGCTAACAACTTGCTATTAACTTGCTAATCATGCTAGCAACATGTTAGTAACATGGTAATCATGTTAGAAACATGCTAGTGACATGCTAATTATGCTAACAACATGCTAGTAACTTGCTAATCATGATAGAAACATGCTAGCAACTTGCTAGTGACATGCTAATCATGCTAACAACATGCTAGTAACATGCTAATCATGTTACAAACATGCTAACAAAATTATAGTAACATGCTAATCATGCTAACAACATGCTAATAACTTGCTAATCATGCTAGCAAGATGTTAGTAACATGGTAATCATGTTAGAAACATGCTAGTGACATGCTAATCATGCTACAAACATACTAGTAACTTGCTAATCATATTGACAGCATGCTAGTAACATGCTAAACATGATAGAAAAATGCTAGCAACGTCCTAGTAACATGCTAATCATGCTAACAACATGCTAGTAACTTGGTAATCATGCTAGCAACGTGCTAGTTACATGCTAATCATACTAGAAACATGTTAACATGCTAGTAACATGTTAATCATGCTAGCAAAATGCTAGAAACTTGCTAATCATGCTAGCAACATGCTAATCGTGCTAGCAACGTGCTAGCAACATGATAATCATGCTAACAACATGCTAGTAATTTGGTAATCATGCACGAAACATGACATCAACATGCTAATCAGGCTAGAAACATGATAGTAACTTGCTGATCATGCTAACAACACTTGCCAATTATGCTAACAACATGCTAATCATGCTAACAACACTTGCAAATTATGCTAACAACATGCTAATTATGCTTACAACATTGTAATCGGCCTATAAAAATACAAGCAACAAGCTAATCATGTTAAAACATGTTAAATCATGTAAGCAATGTGTTAAATTATGGTAGCTGCTTTCACACTTTTACAACTGCTTCAAACTTTCAGGCTAGGCTTTCTCAAGCCAACTTAAAGTTTGTTCTCAAACTTTACTCATCTAGTTAATAGTTTGAATTAGCTTTTATTCTTATATTTAGTTTTCATTTTAATTTTTAATTCTAGTAATTAATATTTACATTTCGGTTTTAGTAATTTTAATACTCAACTTTAGTGCTTAGAGTAGGTTTTATATTTATTTTATATCAGCTTTATTTCAATTATCGAAAACCATTTTCAATAGTTCAGTTTACAATAACAGCACTGGCCCTCATATACACTACAGGGTAAAGGAAAAGAAACAACTTACTGGTTGACGGGAGTTAAAGGGCAAAATTACAATCTGCCAACACCTCCAACAGCGTGAGTTTAATATTTTATTAACATATTAATTCTCATAACTTGAAATGACTTAGATTTCATTATTGTGAACTCTCCTCCTGGCAGGGAAAACTTCCAGAATCTGCAGCAGGATCTGTCTCAAAGGATAAAGACGTGCCTGGAGAAGCGGCCCTCCAGCTTGTGGAAGAGAAAGACCCTTTCAACACGTCACAGGAAGCTCATAATGGATTGCAGAGAGCAGCCAGAGTATCTCCACCTGGCCACCGGTGACAGTTTTAGCACTTACCTGTAAACCCAACGCTGAACATTATGCTAACACGCTGCCACATGTGCATTTGGACCAAAAGCCTTTTCTTGCTGACAGAACTGGATCTTGAAGTAAATCACTGCAAAATGTAAATACTGTATATTTGGATTTATTATAAAAATCTATATTTAGTGTTATAGAGTTATCTAACATTATTAGCTATCAAGTGTTAGGTTAGGTAAATCTTAGGTTCAGTGTTTTTCTTTCCAAAAAACTTCTAATTGTCTTTCTTAAACTGAACTGACATAGCAATAAGCTAAACATTATTAACCATGCATTGATATTAGTGTGAGCATGTGAGTGTAACAGTGTCTCATACATAAAATATTTAATTTTCATGTACCTATTATATTAAACATGACAAACTCACTTCAGACACAGCAGAACATTTCTTGAAAAAGAAACTCTAAACTTTATTTAAATCATTTTGATAACTTTTTACACAATAATGCTGCTTGGACATCTAATTCATGATTGTTTTCTGTGCTAAAAGATTTTCTGTCAGCTGAAGAGACGAACATTAATCTAATTTTCTTTGGCATACATACACTACTAAGGGTCTGTGCCTGGTTGCAACAAAACATTTTCTTAACTCAAGGGTTTTGTTTCAACAGGCTTTTAATGCTAATCAAAACGTATTAAAAATTCATTGTATGACTTAAAGTACATTACAGCTAAAGTACATTTACAGACAAAAATGAAAAGAAATAAAAAAAATTCAATAAACTTTCACACCAATAAATTATAAAGCCACTACACATCCCATATTTAATAAATAAATGATATGTGAGAGCTCAGAGTGGAAATATGGTATACACACTGCCTATAAATATAAAAATGAGAAAGAAAAAGACTGGAAAAATGTAACGTAACAAAAGCCTAAAAAATAAAACAGCAATTGTGTGTACAGAATACAATTCAATATAAACCAAAACATTATCTGTGCCCTGACAAGCAACATAATCTGACATTTATTAGACTAAAAATAAATACAGATGAATGGCACAGAATAATTATAAAAAGGCCATATAAAAGGATGCTATTAACACACACAAGATGCATTTAAAACTAAAACATACTTCCGAAATTCAATGCAGTGATACGATTTGTTCAACACACCAGTACAAAGTTTAAAGAGATTACAGCACTGACACGCTAGTAAGATATGTGTTCTATCAAAACTTTTGCTGCTTCTACATCAGTTGAATCTACGCAGTTGTAGTCCTGTTTCATATAATTCACTATTCTGTCTAGACACAGTTATTATGCTCACAGTTCTAGAACACAGTGGCAGCTAATGGGGACAGAATAAGAATTGATTGACCCAGTAACGCACTGAGCTACAAAATTGTGTTTGCAATGCCTCTTTCTTCTGTATAAATGCATCTGTATAATAATAATAATAACAGGTCTTGTTGCGATTATAAACAGAGTGAACGTTTACAAAACGACTATTTCTAGTCATTTTTGATTGATAATGCTGTCATCAAACATGACAAAAAATTTTACCCATCCAAAAATAGTTTCTTACAAAAGGCTGTTTCTGCCACTGAATAAAAAAATAAAGGTAATTCTGACTTTTCTCTCACAACTGAGAGTTTACATTTTGCAATTCTGACTTTTTTTCTCAGAATTGTGGGTATAATTATAACTTATATCTCACATTTCTGACTTAACTCGCAACTGCAAGTTTATATCACACAATACTGAAAAGGTCAGAATTGCGAGATGTAAACTCCCAAAATATGAGAGAGAGTCAGAATTGTGAGATATAAACTTGCAAATATGACTTTTTTTCTCAGAATTGCATGATATAAACTCGCAATTGTGAGTTAAGCCAGACTTGTGAGATATAAAGTCAGAAGTCAGAATTGCGTGAAAAAAGTCTTTGCGAAAAGCTTTTTTCTCTTGCAGTTATGACTTTATCGCAGTTGTGAGTCTACATCTCGCAATTCTAACTTTTTTCTCAGAACTGTGAGATAAACTCGCAATTGCAAGTTATAACTCACAATTCTGAGAAAAAGAATTCGAGATGTAAACTCGCATTTGCAAGTAAAAAGTGAGAAATGAAGTCAGAATTGTGAGATATAAATTCACAAATATGTATTTTTTCCTCTGAATTGCATGATATAAACTCGCAATTGCGAGTTATTATGTCAGAATTGTGAGATATAAACAATTCTCAGAACATATCAGTCTTTTTTCAAAACTGCACTTTATAACTCGCGATTGCGAGTTATATCTCAATTCTGAGAAAAAATGTCAGAATTGCATGGAAAAGTCAGAATTGCGAAAAATAAATTCATTACGATAAAAAAGTCTGACTTTATTTCTCGCTATTCTGAGTTTGCACAGTATCTTGCAAACTCGCAGTTGTGAGTTTATATCACGCAATTCTGATTTTATAACTCGCAATTGTGAGTTTATCATGAAATTCAGATTTTTTTCTCAGAAATGATATAAACTCGCAATTCTGATTTTTTCTCAGAATTGAGTATAACTCACAATTGCAAGTTTATCTCACAATGAGAAAAAAGTCAGAATTATGAGATGTAAACTCGCAATTCTGAGAAATAAATTCAGAGTTGCAAGATAGATGCTCGTAAATATGACTTTTTTCTCAGAATTGCGTGATATAGGCTCGCAATTGCAAAAAATAGTCGCAATTGAGAAAAAAGTCAGAACTGGACTTTATAACTCGCAATTGTGAGTTTATATCACGCAATTCAGAGAAAAAAATACATATTTGCGAAAAGTAAACTCGCAATTGCAAGAAAAAAGTTTGTGTTTTTTTGTTGCAATTCTGACTTTATTTCTTGTGATTGTGAGTTTACATCTCGCAATTCTGACTTTTTTTCTCAGAATTGTGGGTATAATTATAACTTATATCTCACAGAACTGTGAGATAAACTCGCAATTGCAAGTTATAACTCACAATTCTGAGAAAAAAAATCAGAATTCGAGATGTAAACTCACAATCACAAAAAATAAATTCATTACGATAAAAAAGTTTGACTTTATTTCTCGCAATTCTGAGTTAACACAGTACCTTGCAAACTCGCAGTTGAGTTTATATCACGCAATTCTGCCTTTATAACTCGCAATTGTGAGTTTATCATGAAATTCAGATTTTTTTCTCAGAAATGACAAACTCGCAATTCTGATTTTTTCTCAGAATTGAGTATAACTCACAATGAGAAAAAAGTCAGAATTATGAGACGTAAACTCGCAATTCTGAGAAATAAAGTCAGAGTTGCAAGATAGACGCTCGTAAATATGACTTTTTTTTCTCAGAATTGCGTGATATAGACTCGCAATTGCAAAAAATAAAGTCACAATTGAGAAAAAAGTCAGAACTGGACTTTATAACTAGCAATTGTGAGTTTATATCACGAAATTCAGAGAAAAAAATACATATTTGCGAAAAGTAAACTCGCAATTGCAAGAAAAAAGTTTGGTTTTTTGTTGCAATTCTGACTTTATTTCTTGTGATTGTGAGTTTATAATCACACAATTCTGACGCAATTGTGAGTTTATATTAGGCAATTTTTATTCAGTGACGGAAACAGGCTTCCATAGTTTCTAAACACTTAAGTCACATTTAAAAATATTTTACATTTTACTGCATTAAATAGGAAATATCAAACCAAACGGCATCTGCAAACAAACCACAGAAACCTTTACAGAAATGTTTTCCTTAAAAAGTGTGCTTGTGCTATCGGCCACTTGGTTTGCTATTCTGTTATATAATGCAATCACATTCATACATGTTTAACTGTGGCTTAAAGGTGAACTCCACTTCCAGAACAACAATTTACAGATGTAATTACAGACAAATGTACTCACCCCCTTGTCATCCAAGATGTTCAAGTCTTTCTTTCTTCAGTTGTAAAGAAATTGTTTTTTGAGGTAAACATTTCATGATTTTTCTCCATATAATGGACTGCTATGGTGCCCCA